>VXBA01004042.1:374508-618598 GCA_013399895.1 Serilophus lunatus | reverse complement strand
GGGAGGGCCGGGGGTGGGGGGCGTCTCTCCCCCCTCCCGGGGCCGTGCCGATGCCCGGCGGGGTCGCACGGCGCTCCCGCCCGTGCTCGGGCGCTGCCGAGGCGCTCCCGGTGTGCGAGTGTGCAGGGGCGGGCGGCACGGCCGGGCTGCCCCCCGGTCGGTCGCCCAGCCGGCCGCTCCGTGCAGCAGGTCCTGGGGTCCCTGGAGACCCCCCCCGGGTCCCCGGCGCGCTGTCCCTGCCCGGCCGCGGTCTCCGCTGGCAGCCGGCGGAGCTAAAAGTGACGGAAGGACGGGCGCCCCGCAGCGCGGCAGCGGCCGCCTCTACCTGTGCGTCCGGCGGCTCGTTGGCAAACTTTGGTGATGGACGGCGGAAATCTCGGTCCTTGCAGCCAGACGGGCTCGTACTACGCCCGTGCTGAGGACCAGCTGCCACCTAAATGGAAATGCTGCTGGCGGCCACGGAATCTGGTGGTACTTACTCGTCGGATCCGCTTCCCAACATGGGTGATGTTTTAGGCAGTACTTTAAACGTTGGTGGGAAACGGTGTTGTCTGGTAATAGTGGATAGTTAACTGGAGATCGAGGAGATGTTAAGAGGAGAGGTCCACCGAGTAAGAAGATTTGGTGCTCTTGGGCGTTCAATGTGTTGTGTGGTGTTCAAAGTTTTGTAACTTACTTGTTTAGTTCTGTACCTCTGCTCCTCCCCTTGGTTTTGGGATGTGGAAGTAATTTAATAATGGGGGTAAAGGCATGCGTTCTGTGTTTTAACACTATCGTTAGCTATGGAGCTGTTTTCACAGCTTTTACCTGGATACCAGGTAGTTTCACACAACTGTGAATATGCACACGACGGGACTAATAAAATGATGGCGAGTAGAGAGCAGTGAGTGCTAGATTTTTAAGTCATCCTCGTTTCTGGATTTCGAAGGGTAAGTGAGCATGAGATAAAAACCATTGCCACGTCTATTTTAAGTTCATGTCGTTATATTGCTCCTCAAAAGAGAATGATCCTACTGACACATTTTTGGGTTTCGCCTTCCTGTTGCAGTCAGCAGTCAAGGTGCTGTATGTATTCAAAGTCTGTATTCATCGCAGTAGATGTTTTTGTGGGTTCACGTGGGTTTTATTTTTTCTTTTTCACAAGACAAAGTTGAAATTCGGAGAACGGAATGCCTAAGAATAAATCTTTCCTTCTTAACAGAAAATCACACATAGAATGCTGGCTCCTGACATGACCTCCCAGTGGGATATAAATGTGGTCAGAATGAGATGCTGTTGGTGGCAGTAGATAGAAGATAACATATGTGTGCACACTGTGATCACAAAAAAGTGGGTAGTTCATGCATTTAGTGCTCAGTATATGTGACTCCCCAGTTGTGTGTAATCATTTCCATGGGCAGTTTTCAGTGTGATACTGGTTGTGTGAGCCAGTGCCCAGGATGGCCAAACTGTGCAGGCTAAACTGTTGTAGATTCAGCTCTCTCTGGGGAGTGTCTTGGGACCTAATCCTGAAAGCAAACGTGGCTATGATCCCTGCGTGCTGGGGTAGCCAACCGACCCTGCAACTTACATTATAGTGAGCTTCTAGCTAGAAATCCGTTGAGGTTTAGAGCAAGGTGAAGGATGAATTGTTTTGTTTTGTTTGGCTTTTGAAGGTTTAGTCCTTCTTTAATAATTTCCTTGATTTGTACAGTTGTACATTGTCAGAGACTGTTGAGAATAGGTTGTCTCCTATCCGTTTTGCCCAGTGTATGTCCATTAAAATTGCCTTTAAGGGTCAGCACTGATCTAACTTCCATCCCAGGCAAATAATCAGATATAATTTCACTGAAATCAATGAATATGTACTGACATGAAGCTGTAAGAAGAAAATCGGCCTCATGGTGTTTTATATTTGTATAGCCAAAAGCCAAAAATAGCTGTCATAAACACAGCATGTCCTCTTGGAAGAAACAGTCAATGCTTATCTTACAGTTGTCCAGAAAGTTTCTTCTGTTTCAGCAGCTTTGGGTTAGGAAAGTGAAGGCAGCAGTCTTGGAATCAGAACTGTTCCAGAGAAACTTTTTGTTCCTGTGACTAATCTCCGCCTTAATTCCGTGCTGTTAATCTTAGCATGCACATATCAAGACTACCAACATTTGGCAAGGGAGCACTTTCTTAAGCAAGGCTCCTTAAATGCGTTGCCAGGTCTAACAGGGTTAGTTCCATTGGCTGTTTAAGCTGCTGCTCTTTACATTAATTGTATATATTCCTATCTCTAGGCATAACAGCAAACTTTAAGTGGTATGGAATGCTACATTCCAATTAGTTTTGCAGTGCAGATGGGGATTATAGTTGATGGTTAAGTCTGACATGTACTGCATGACTTGTCATGTTTTTTTCCTGGAGAGAGGGGAGTTCTTGGGTCTGAGTCACCATGGAAGAACATGGAGCCCCGCAGGCACTAAACTGGAGTGATGAGTCAGATCTCTTATCTCTGGATTTGGTATTATGTGGTATTCATGCATGGGGGTTCATTGAGATTTTTGCCCGTTAGTTACCTGCCTAGGTGCACAACAAATGCAATCATCTCTGACTCGCCTTTTGTCCGCAGAGTTGGTCCTGCATCTGTTGAAATGAAAGGCTGCTGGTTAGGATCGTGCAGGAAATAAAGGCGTATTAACTTGCGGGGGAAATTGGGTCTGCCAGGTTATGCCTCTTCATTTCTTACTTTGTTTCAAGTCTGATAGTAGTACAGCCTAATACTTAAGTTTTCACTTTTTGCGTTTTAGATTTGAATCAGCTTTTTCAATCTTCTGAAACTGGATAAAGAGTAGCAGAGTAAGAGCAGTGCTGCGTCTTCATAGGCCACAGTATTTGTTTAAGCTAAATGGCTTTCATGAGCCTTACTGTGAAATTACAGTATTGTTTCTGTTTCCAGAGGAAACTGATGTTTCTGCTAAGCTAACAAAAATAATTGAAATTTCTTAGATGCGGTAGCCTCAGAAATATGTTAAACAGTGAGAGTGAAGACTGCTCACTCAGCTGTTTTCAGTAACAAAACAAAGCCTTACATCAGAGGTGTCTTCACTTAGATGCTTGCTCTGAACTTCCTTGAATAGCAATCATTAATAACGCCATCTTCTCGAACTAATGGAGCGTGAAGGTTCCTTGATTTATAATCATTTGGGAGCAGATGCTCGAAATTCTGTCCACTTACAGAAACAGCACAAGAATGACACTTGTGCTCAAAACAGGAGGGAGGCAAGGGGGAATCGTGTGTGGAGCAATTGGAGTGGCTTAGAAGAGTGTGATGCAGTGTCTCCCTCTCCTGTGTCATTACAAAAGCTACTATGGGACTGTGTTTGGAAAAAAAAATTTACATGAGAGTTTTATTTGGAAGTAGCAGCAGAACATTATTATCTCTTTTATATAACCAGTCACCATTTTGTGATCACCACAGATGTTAGCACTGGTTTCGGGGTAGGGGGTGTGTGTGTTTGTGGTCTTGCCAAAAAAAGCTGCTGTCTTCTCCCATTGCCTTAAATTGGGAAACTGTTACGATGCAGACATTGAAAACCATGCAGGAAAGATATGCCAATTTAGGTCTAAATCATACAAATTCCATTTAGAGCACAAATGCTTCATTAAAGTTAGAGGCATCTGTTGTATTCTCTCAAAGTATAGATACCTGTAAGTGTCTCTTGGAGTAACCAGCACAGGGATGGTTTAGCAATCTTGGCAACTGAGATAAAATGCCAGGTCAGTTGTAGGATCTTGGAAATTTCAGTGGTCTTTGTACCCTGGTGTGGAGATCAGCAAACCTGAGACTAGTTGCACTGATGTCGTTGCCTTTGTTAGAGCCAGGGTTTTGCCCTGCTACCTAAACCATCCAGGACTGAAATGTATGGGGCTAAATCCTTCCCTCATTTATGATGCCGTAAATCCAGTCTTAGTGCATTTTCTTCATCCCACTGAAGAGAGGAGATCATAACTGTACTACTTATGTACAGCAAATCCACAACTGCTGCTAGGGAATAAATAATTGCTTTATGCATCTCCTTTTCTATAAAATGTGTGACGTCATCTCTTCCTGGAATCACTGTATTTTATACTGATTATGTGAGAAGTACTACTGTCAGTTCACATGCCTGTGCATATACCAGGAGGACCCAGAGGGAAATCCTGAGCTATACCTTTTATTGTACAGTGCCTGCATTTGTTTAGGGGTGCTCTCTCTGTGTGGTCAGATCAGTGTGTAAAGGGAAATACAGAGATTTCTGTAATTGTTCAGAAGGGACTACAACTTAACAGAATTCCATCCTATAACATACAAAGTAAAAAATATAAAGGTTCTTTTCACTTAAGTCTTCCAACAGATTGATGTCAAGAAGCAATGCAATATCTCAAATGATTTGGTCTTTTTTAATCTTCTTAGCTGGAAGAGATGTCAGAAGAGCCATTCAAAATTGAAGTAGAAGATACATATGGAATTTCCTCGTGAGTGGTCTGGATGTCTCTGCTTATTTTGCTTAAAATGAAAATCAGACTTCAGAAGGATACATGATTTTTTTTTTTCCTCTTGGTGCTGACAAGCTCTGCCTTGGCTTAGTTGTCTAAAGAGGTCACAGCAATTAAAATGTGTGACAGCAATGTTTATAAACCGTTTTGTGATGTAAGAGTTCTAATGTAAGATTTTTCTGACTTGATTAAAATTAAGAGGGGAAAGGAAGTCTTCCTGTGTTATCTGCAGCTTTTCAGAAGTTTGGACACAACTTCCTCCTGGTCGCCGACTCCTCACACAGCGGGTGTGAGCGGAGGCTTGTTTGACTGGTAAAACTCCTCTTTGGTGAAGTTTGACCATGTTAGTTTAAAGAAAAGCATGATATAACTTTGCCCTTCGGCCTTTCTGGGGAGCAGAGGAACTGCTGGTCCGGTGCCAGAATTTGCCTGTGGTACTCACATATGGTGAATAGACCCATTGAGCAGTGAGACCGCATTGAACTGTTCATCTTGGCTTGTGCAGGAAGGCGGAACTGCGTTTGCATCATGTTTGGCACCAGGGAGGATGGGTGAGCTGATTTCATCCATGAGGAAGAACCTCATTGAGTGGTCCTGAATCAGCCTCCTGGGGGCCAAGTCCACAGGTGACAGGAGGAAAGGAAAAGCAGAAGAAAGAGCAACGCTTTCTGGAATGGAGTTATTGCCAGTGGGAGATTGAAAACCCAGAGCAAATGCATGACCCACCTCTGTCTTAGCATAGTGCAAGTAGAAAGATAAAGGTCAGTTTTAGTCAGAAATGTGAGGGGGAGCAGTGTGCACAAGATGGTGTGGAAAGATTTGGGCTGAATTGAAGATCTGACACTTGTTCTCGTCTTGACTCCTGGTTCCTGGGCAGCTATAGCTACTTAGCAAGTCTGCACACATGTGGAAGGAGTTGCCTTTTGTAAGCCAATTGTATATAACCTTATGCCTCACAGAATTGCCCTGTGTAGTGGTTATTTACATCTATTGAGTTGTCTCACAATTGCCCCGTTGTACTTGTTTGTTGCCAAAGTCAGAGTTAAATGATGGTCAGCCACAGCAGCATTGTCCACTGTAATCACCTCCACAAAGCAGGTCTGGATTTCAGCCTGAAGTACCAGTCAGCTCTCCTCTTTTCTTTCCTCTTTGAAATTCCCTTTGCTTTGGTGTGCGTGTCAATGAGCGTGCTCGTGTGGCGTGCCACACAAACTCGAGCTGCGCCGGGAGGCTTTTGCCTCCCTGGAGAAAGAAGGGCTCTTGGCAGCCCACCAAGGCCCATCACGGCTCGACAGCTACGCGTTAGTGGAACGGACCGACCAACTTCTCGGTGGGCAGAGTGCCAGCCTAACAGATGGGCCTGAATGTGGGCAGCCAGCAAAGCACACACGTATGTGTACATGTCGATAACTGTGTGTGCAGGCACAATAAACCAGGATCTTGGCAATTTGGAAAAAGTTGCCAAAGCGAAAGGCTGAGTACCAACACGAGGAGACCGAAGAGAGACTTCTTTTGAAGAGAGGGCATGTCAGACTGCTCAGAGGAAGGATCTGTGCTTTCCTTGTTGCACTCTGCTTGCAGTTTTGCAGATTATATAATAAACAAAGGAGGCTATTTAGTCTTTTGAATCCAGGCACTCTTGTTACTACAACTGGGAATGTGGAAAATGACACTTTACTGCAGTGAATCTCCTTAAAAAACACTTGAAGCTTGCTACCAGCTCAGATTCTACCAGCACAGCTGGTAGAATCCAGTACAGCTTGAGATCAGTGGAAATTTGTGCATGCCATGGTTTCTGTTTTGAATTGCATTTTGAGTATGACATTCTGCAGCGACCAAGACTTGTATGGAAATCAGTTGTCAAACATAACTTTTTTTTTTTTGTCTATGGGTCATAGCTTTCAGAATCTTTGTATGCAGTGAGCTAGACTCCTCCACAGCTAAACCCCTTCCAGGGGTGGCAGTCAGCTAACAGGTCCATACAGGCCATATAATAATTGATAGTTAAACACTGAGAAGTCTTGAAGACCTAAATGTTAGTTGCATCTCTACAGAAAGGACATAGGAAAGCTCGGTGACTTGAATGTGTCTGCAGATGGATTTGGTTGCAGAAGACTGTTTCCTTAATTTTATCAGTGTGATGCTGGAGAACCACCTGGCCTTGCTGTCTCAGGGTACATAGGTATCTTGCTTGAAGATCCAACTCTCCTTGTCAGGGGAGAGCACTTACAGATTGCAGGATGAATAGCATCACATACCCAACTGGAAATTGCCATGGGCTTCTCTTAAAATTCTGGAAGGTCTGTGGACACGGTTTTCTTTGAGCCAATACGGCAAAGCAAAGATCTATGATTTCTGGCAAAATCTGTAATGAGCTTTGGATATTCTCAGTGTAAAAGTAGAGACTCAGCTTTAACTTTCTAGGATCCTAAATTAGATTAGCTGGAATTATTGGGATGAGAAAAATCTTTTCTTAAATCCTGTAAATAGATGATGTTTACTAGATCTAATGTAATCCCTTTATGCTTAACCTGAAGACATGGCAGCTTGTCTGCGTGACTCCAGATCAAGTTGTGCGGTTCTGATTTTTAAGTACACATAGTCCACAGAGAAGTTTTGCAAGACATCAAGGTGACTGTACCAGCAAACCTGCAGAGTGTGTTTTGGCATAAAGAATGGGACCCAGCTTGTGCTGCGGGCTGACCTACCTGGTGAGGTGTCCAAAATGAGTATGATGAAAAGCACTGTTTTGAACGGGGGGAGTAATGAGGTAACTTCTTAGGGCCCGGATTTCAATAGGTGGTTAAAACTTCTGTTGCTTTCAGAGGCAAGTATTTGCTCCTGTAATGGAAATTATAACACTGTTCTTGTGCATTCTGAATTTCAAAAGGAAGGATGATGTTCTGGTATGGGTATAATGCCTGATGTGTACACATTTTTGTTAACTTTTTCTTTTGGTCTTTCAGATGTCTTTGCCATTTTACTCAGCTCATTTTTTCCCTTCTTAAATATTAACCAGAACAAGCAGTTTGGTGGTGGTGTGCACGAGTTAATGGGAACTACAGAAATTGAAATCCCCTGTTTGGGAATTCTGAAAGTTTTGTCTCAGAATCCCCGTCTCCTTAGCCCATGTTTCCCTTTGTGCAGGCTAGGAGGAATATAGCCTTTAAGTCTCAAGGGGGTTTTATCAGTTTCCTTATCACCTACATTCAGCTGCTTTTGGCAAGACTGTTAGAAAAACACAGGTGTAGTTCTCCAAAGGACTGGAAGAGGGCAAAGGGGAAGAAAAACAGGATGAAGGAGGAAGACAAAGGTTGTTAAAAGAGGAAAGTGAGATGGAGAAAAATAGTATGTGAATGGAGATAGAAAAAACAATGCAAAAAGGAAGGGTAGAAAGAAAGAAAAAAGCCTGAAACCAGTAGAAAGGAAAGAGGGAGAGGAGAAGGGAAACACACACCCCCCTCCCCCCCCAGATCATCAGATGAGACGGACTGTACTTAGTTAATTGAAATTAGTACATGCTCCAGCCCACTTCCTTGTCTCTTAACAGGACAGAGCACAACTCATTTTGCGAAGGCTTCGTTGGGAAAAGGGTCTCTTTTGGACCTCACAGGACTACTGACGTTGGGAGCTCTCTTAGAAGGATCTTTATGGGTTAAGTACCAATGTTAGCAGTAGCAGGGTCAAGCTGTATCTGTTCATGCCAACGGACAGGACACTGATCTCCTTTTTATTACTGAATCTGCTGAAATGGGAATATACTTGTCCTCAGTCAAGTGCTGGCACTGAGGAGAGGAAAGTAAGTCACTGTACGTTTCCAGCCCACAGACAGGCACTTGGAAGTGCATCACGCTGTGTTCTGCATAACCTGCACAGAAAGGTGATCTATATAGAATGAGTCCCTCTAATATTACCCTAGTCCCAGTTTCTCCAGACAGAGAAGATTTAAAAGCAGTCAGTGTTTGTGAAGACTACACTGGTCTACCCTGAAAGGTACTTTGCTAATTTTTCCTTCATAACCCATGTTTATCTGGATGTATTAATGCTGAAATTATTATGGACAGCTGCATGAAACTTTTTTCGAACAGAAAAGGTAAACAACAGCTATTCTTCAAGGTTAGTAGCTTAAAGTGCAGCTACATTTCTCTGCATTAAGGATTAGTCAGTCATCCTTTTTAAGTAAAAGAATAGGTGAAGGGTGTATTTCATTTCTCCCATTGTAGTGCTCTTCTGTATTTCCACAGGGAATGCTACTTTTCTGATGCCCTAGAAGCCCCATATTATCACTGCTATTTGTATTCACACATAAATGTCACCTATTTTACTTTTAAAAACAAGCTGGAAGAAAGATAATTATTCTTGCACAATTTGTGACCTTTTTTTTTTTCTTTCAACACATGAAAGCACATTGTAGGGTTTATAAAACTCTTGATTTGTTGTAGGCAATCAGACTTTTGGTGGTGCACTTGACTATCAGAACAAATGACTTCTTTACCATAAGCTCCATTCCAAATAATGAATGTAATGTTAGTGGGCTTAGTGAAGCAGTGGGCTGTATTACAGTGACTGCAAAGCATGGAAACCTACTGTGTCTTTCTGTCATAAAAAGGCCCTGCCTGCGCTGTAGATCCTATGAAGAATTTGTAGAGATACTTGAAAGGATAAAACACTGTATAAATTCCTAAAGTTCAAAGAGAAAATACCGCTCAGGATAAAAAAGGGAGCTTAGCCCAGCAGCAGCTTAACCATATATGACAGATCTAGTGCTAAGTCCTGCACCATCAATGCAAATGCTTCTGGAGATCACCAAGTAGCCAGATGGAAAGACTAGAAGAAAAGCTTTAAGGGTACTGACCTGGGGAGGGGAGCAGGAAGAAAAGGCATGCACTTTCCAATAAATGACTCTTATGCCCTGGGCAGAGTATGAGCAGGAAAGGTTTAAGACATGCATTTCCTGTGGAAACTGCTTCTAAAGGCATTAATATGTGTTTGTCTGTATTTCTTTGCAAGTATTATGCCATGAATAAAATGGTGAACTATAGAAGCTGAGAACCCTGTTATTCTAATGTGGGGATAGATGATACCAGTCTGAATGATGCTTTTGAGTGCTGAGACTTAAAAAAAATCATTAGCTATGTCCTTCTTCCTGTGCCATTATAATGACAAGAACATTGAATCAAAGTTGATCTCCTTCAGGCCATCAAAAATGCGGTAAAAAGGCTGGTTTAGAGGTCACACTTCCTTCTAGATAGTTCTCTGTGACCTTCAGTCATCTCTGTACATGTCCTGGAACCAATTGTTTTCCTGTCTTGCCAGCTCTGAAGCACAGAAGCATCCCATAGAGCAGTCAGCTGAGCCATGCCTCAAGTTGGCCCCCCTCCTTCCCTCTGCAGCATGGAGCTGCTCTGATGTGATCTTGTCTTCTACAAGCCCAAGCATCTTCTTTCCCATTCTGACAGTGGCACTTAGATTTAAACTGCTCTGTGCTATCTCAACCAATGCTGCACATTGACTGTGGATGGCAAGTGAGCATGCAGATTATCTCAGTAAATAATTGCACTAGTTGTCACACCGAGTGACATAAACCCTGGTGGCTTTGGCAGGTTTCTGGTGCCATAGATGTGCAGGGACAGCTTGTTATGAGTGTCTGAGGAAAGGAATGACACAACAGCATTTTGGCAGCTGTGCTGATATCCAATGCTGCTTCAGGCTTTTTGCCCAGTGCTCGCAGTCTTCGTTTCAAGTAGCGGGAACCTTTGGGAAGTAGGAAGTGATGTTATATCTGGAATACCTTAATGTTTAATCAGATGACGCTGCCACGTAGCGCCAAGTGCAGTCCTAGGAAAGCAGGTGTGAGGTTGAGGTCACTGCTGTGAGATGAGCATGCTTGTTAAGGCCATGCTGTGGCTTTCTGGCCCTTGCTGATGACTACAGGCATAGAAATGTTTCATATTATCTTTGTTTATTTGTAGGAAAAAGAAGAAAGACGGAGCTGCGTCTCTTTTCTGGAGCTAAAGTATAGATCGAAGGGGTTCTTTTTTTTCCTGTGGTTTTGGGGTTTTAGGAGACTGTAGCAGTGTATTCTAAGCAGCCACAGGAGCTTTAATGACAGCTGTTTTGCTTGAAAGCCTGTATCTGTCAGCGTTCTGTAACATGGTTTGATGTAATCCTTTGGATTTCCTCATGTTTAAAAAAGCTGCAGTCTTCTTTTCCTACCAAAACATAATTTAACAGTTGAAATTTTAGCAATGAATATTTCTAAAATCTGCAATTTTGCACATAACTCTATTTGATGATTGTACTCTTTATGTACTTTAATACCTCTCTCACCCTATTCTGAGCATCCAGTTAAGGACATGGCTTAGAAAAATATGGGAGTCTGGGAGAAAAAGAAACAGAAACAACACTAGCAGAAACCTTGGTAGTCCCACATCTCTGCCATTTGCTGCTCAAAACCAAGGAGAAATATTTAAAACCGAAACTGTCAGTCAGAGCACACTTGATGCCTATGAGACAATCTCATTTTATTACTCAGGTGTCAAGAAGATTTGTCCTTGAAACCCAGATTCCCCTTACATACACTGACACGTGTGGTGCAAGACCTTAAAATTGCACAACAGAAGGAGGGCTGAAAAGTGCTGCTGCCTCTACCGATGATCACAGTTACCTGGCACTGACCAGAAGCTTTAATTTCCTGCATTACAGCACTGCAGACTGAAACCCTGGAGCTGCCATGTGAGGGCAGGTGGTCGGCACTGCCTGGGATCTGCCCCGCTGGCCAGGTGAGGAAATGCGGGATGGGGATGTTACCATTCCTTTGACATCAGCAAGCAGGCTGTCGCTTCCGTCCCATTTTTTTTCCCCCCAAAATGTTTCACGTTTTCTCAAGAAGGGATATTTGTAAGGGAAAAATGTTGGCTGGTGCAGCGGGTCCTGTGGCTGCCTCTCTCTGAATGCAGAGGAGAAGATTGAAGGCATAGGACCTGACTTTAGCACTCCAGAGTTTGCTATTGTGAAACCAGCCAGGGCATTTGAATTAGCTGCTGATTTTTCCCAGAGTCTCTATGGCCTCTGCCTAGCACAGAAAACAATGGTTGTCCCATCAGTGTTACGATCGACATCCCAATTTGTTGATGTTGACATCTTTGCTAAGCTACAAAGAAACTTGTTTCATCACATCCAATATTATCAACATGTAGTTGGATGACTCTCATGGAGCTTTGGGAGGGAGGAAAAGGGTGTTTGGTTTTTTTATGGTGATAGATTTTCTTTCTTTGCTTTTCTTTATATCAAATTTTTTCCACTGAAATGACAGCAATGCTTGCATATTGTTGTAGTTAGTTCCTCAGGCATCTATTTGCATTTATGGGCTGCAGGATACTGGGCCAATCTACATTTTTCTAGTGATCTTCAAACACAGTAATTAAGAACAATGTATTGTTTTGTTTGCAAAGCCTCAAACCAAAAGGCGAAGTCTTTTATCACTTCCTTGTTGTCATCAACAGCCTCACAGCAGTGAAACTTCCTGAGCCTCTTGCTGTCTGCCTGGCTAAGTCCCATGAACCTCTAGTTAACAAGGAGTTAAATATTCATTAGGAATTTATATGCTCTTTATGCTTTACCTCGAATTTATACTTGTGTTTGGAAAGAACACATCAGCAATTGGAATGTAATTTATGAAAAGTTGCTCAATATGGTTAAGGCACTTAAATTGAAGCTCCATGATACACTCATTCACAGTCCTTGAATTATCAAAACATTTGTTAGTGTTTGTTATGTGAGCAGTGAGACTGGAAGCTCAGACCTTGAGAAGGCCTTTACTTTTTCACAGCTTATTTTTCACCATCTATTCCTTTTGTTCCCTTTTATTTTTGTTTTTAAAGCAGACGATCCTCCCCTAACTTGGAAGAGCTAAGTATTTGACATGACTTTGCTTTGGAAAGTGGTAACACCCACTTGAATAGTATTTGTAAATTATCAATGTCATTGGATATTAAGGCGTTTAACTGGATTTTGAAATGCAAAGTTCTGCTCCATATTGTCTGTATGTTTGTACTAACTGGCTTCTTAACTGTTGCGGCTTTCTACTTTGCAAGTATTCTCAGCAGAAACTCCCACAGCAGTTGCTTCTAAAACTTCAGCATTTGTAACTGGTAGCTGTACTGTACCATCGTTTGTTTAATGTTCTATTTTCAAATCTCCCTTTCAAAAAGAAAATGCAGTTGAAACAGTAATCAAGAAATGTAGCAAAAAAACTATCCTAGATCTGAAGGCTTTTCAGCAAAGTACATAGCAGTTATGTGCAGTTAGTATGTGCCTTCTCATACTAAAGGAGAGTGTAATACATGATCTAGGAGATCCTTAGCTCCATAAATTCCTACAGTTTCACTGAAGTCACTTTTGAGGGAGTCTGCTATGACTGTTCCCTGTGAAGCTATTAATGGTGAAGTACCCAGCACATACACTGGGGTAGGATCAAACTACATGGGCATCAGAGAAGGGAAAAAAACGCCTGAATATATACAAGCATGTAAAGATTGGATGACTGGACTTCTTAGGATATTGGGTGGAGGAGGGGAGAGAGGAAATGATAATAATGGAAAAAAAAAAAAAGGGTAAGGAGTGAACATCCAGGAGGCTTTTTTGAAGTATTTGTAGAATGTGCCACAAAACCACAACAGCAAAGACAACATGGATCCAAACTCCTAAGAACATGGATTGCAATGGTCAGAGTCTCTTTCAAATGATGTGGAATCCATGCCTACATTAATCCCAAGGAAACTTGTTTCAGTAAGGGGGAATATTTTGAACACTAGCAATTGTTCTGTTCGTTGATCTGACAGAATGAACACATTTCCCATTTGTAACTGGAGTATATTGAGCCAGCCCATTTCTCACCACAGGGCTTCAAGTCAAAGAAGTGGGAGTTGATCCATTGTTTTATTTACCATCCATGGGAATTTATTTCCTTTAGAATTTGACTATAGCATTCCAAGATAAGACTGGCCACTGCTAGGAAGTAATTACTTGGTTTTGGCAGATAGAAATGTACTTAATAGCACTGTCAATTAACAAATGCTTCTACTTCTATCAATATACCTTCTTTTTAACTTTTCAGTGTAAGTAGGAGAAAGTGATGTTGGAAAAACTATGGGAGCTGATATTAGAGCTGTCTAGCAAGACAGCTCGACAAGTTTAGCAAGACCCAGTTGCCAGGTTAGTCCCTGGTTGCAGAGGGAAGGCTTTTCAAGGCTGAATGATAAGAAACTGTGACCTTCCATGTTCCTCGCGCTTATTTCCTCTTTTACTATTTGAGCACTTCAGATGATCAAAAATAACTGGCAAACATTTTTGCTTGCTTGTTTTTAAGTAATCTTGAACTGACAAGACACGAAATCCTTAGACCAAAGTACAGTTTTTTCAGAAGGTTACAAATGTCTGAAAGTAGAGACGTCGAATGTATTTACCTCAGCCATGATTTTAGTGCCACAATAAGATTGTTTTTTGCTTTGCTGCATGCACCAGGACTTTAAGATTATGTTAGCTTAGGCTGAACTAAATCCAGATACAGGATTTGGTTGTAAAATGTACAAGGAGAGGTTTGTGTCTGCAAAAAGTCTCTACAATCCCCTTTCCATGAGAGGATATTAGCAGGTTTGAAAGGAATCCCTTGCACAATGCTACCGTGCAATCTTAGCTGAATTAATGGTGACCTTGCTTTCCAGACCCCTGTAAGGCTGCTGATGAGCCAGGGTGGATAACTTCACTGGGCTTGTTCCAGGTAGCAGTGTCCTCTCCCTGTGGGCGTTTTGGTGTTGCTGGAGCTTGTGATGAGCAGAAGTATATGAACAACAGGATGAGTGATGCTCACCTGCACTTTGTGCTCCTCCATGCAAGGATCTCAGTGTGCAGGGACTGTAGGAAAGGCACCTCCTGAGCCTGTAGATCCCCTACCAAAGGTCACCCTCCCATACAGTGTGTGTGCCTGAGTAAACCCTTGTGCTCCCCCGCAGTAGGAGCATCCACAATGGCTGGATCTTAACTATTATCATTTGGTGATTCATTTGCAGTGCTTATTTTCTAAAAATTGCATAGGCTGTTCTCAAAAGCAAGGCAAAGAAAAAAGCAGCTGTTATGTGTGAGTTTTTTTTCCTCTTTTCATACAAAACCACAGAGATTTAAAGAACCAAACTTACATTATTAGGGTAGGGGGGAAAAAAACCCCCATGATTTGGCATGTCTTACCTTTGAAAAACATCAGAAATAGACTTCGATTTTTAAGGTACTATTCCTATTTTAGACAATTAACGGTGATACTGATGAGTCTTTACCACATGGATTTGAATTCAGTCCTGACTTGCATTTCTTATACAAGAAATAGAGAATTAACCAAGGAGTTTTTCTCTGTTGTAAAATGATGTGCTTTTATATTCGGTGCTAGTGAATTTTAGGTGTGTGATATTGACCCTGAAATAAAGACACGACTTTTTAAGTGTAAGAAGCATCAGAATGGACCAGTCCAAATTTTATTGTATTGTATAATTGAATACAATGATAGACTTCATTGTGCTTGTCTGTATTCTAGCACAGCTTATATAGAATTTGATTAAAAAAGCAGAAAATTGACATGACTGAAAAAAAAGTTAATCTTCAGTGCTTTGTTGTGTTTTGCCAAGAGCATTTGTTTTCTGTGGAAACAACTGATCAACAAAAAACTGTAGCTGAAGCCGAAACTTCCAATTCAGACATTTTGTAACATTTCATTTAAAAATTCACAATTGAAAGGAAAGATTTTAACATCTCCAGGTGCAGTGTTTTCTTTCACCTCAGTCTGAATTTAATTGTTTTTCTTCCTGAACTTCATCTTTCCTTCAATGTCTTCTACTATGTCAGGCTTTCCAGCCCAAAGGTACATCTTTCTTAGCATGTCACCACTATGCAGCTTCTGTGTCAAGTGGGGAGGTTGTATTTTGTCCAAAAGCAACCCCATAGTCCTGTCTACAAGGCGCCAAAATTAGCAATCAAGTGAGGTCCTGCAGCAGCCCAGAAAGACATAGCTTGTCCCAAAACAAAAACACTCTGTCTGCTTTGAAAGTGATACATTTCTTCTGCATGAATTAAACTTGGCTTTCAGTGAAGTACTTCGTTTGATTTTGCTGATGGAAGATTTCAGCTTCAGCTCAAGTTGAAGCACTTCTTTGCTAAAACTCCTGCTGTTCAGTTTTGTTCTGCTGACCAACTCTCTTCCGAGATTCTCTTAGTCCTTGTTTGCTCGGGTTGTAACTGGGAAATGCCTTTGTTGTGAAGGCTTCTCTCCCTCCAAGATGCATTCCCTGTTCTTTGAAGTGGGAAACTGTAGAACCCAATACTTTTTTTATCAAAGGAGAAGAAACATGTCAAGGTCAGATGAAAAATTTTCTTGTGGACACATATTTGTGTTGAAGGTCCTGATCAAGTTGGAGCCCGGTGAAACACAAATTCCTATCTGTATGTGTATTTAAGGAATAACCCAGAGATGAGTCACAAATGCAGCATTACTAATGACCCTACCCACACCGCAGCTGCTGAACCTTTCTGAAAGGCAGAGTGAGCTATAGACCTCCTCCAGATGCCAAGAACATCTAATCAGTACTCCCTGAATCTGATGGTCTCTGACAGGCTTTCAAAGCTGGCCCCCACCTTCTAGCTGAGGAGCTGAAGCAGAGTCCTGGAAAAAAAAAAAATCTGTTCCCCACCCCATTTGTGATGTGACCCACGCACATCCTTTCCCTGGCCTCCCGTCCTGGACAATGAAATCTCCCAACCCCCAGTAATCCTGGTAGCACTGAATTTACCTGTAAGTCATGAAGCTAAAGCAGATAATGAAGAAGCTGAATAAGTGAATGCATGCAAATACATGTAAACAAGAGAGAATGTGGTAATTTCTTCAATCATAATACTCTGGCTGTATTGTCTATTAGCATTTTCTTTGATGAAATAGATTTCCTTTGACATACTTTTTTAAAATGACCTTTATAAAGGCAATTCATGAAAGAAAGGTAAAAATAATGCAGGATTGTTTTAGAATAGGCTAAAATCCTTTTGTGGCTCTTCTTGTTAAGCAAGCAGTTTTCTTCCAGGGCAACACAAAGTGTGAGTTGAAAGTAGGATGAGAGCAATTAAGATCCAAGAACGGGTGGGTATAAAGCTAGGATTAAAGAAGACTGAAAAACAAAATTTCAGCTAAAGAAGAAAAGACTGATAAATATATTGAAAGCTTTTGATGGCTGCAAAGTATATAGAAGGGCAGCTCATTTAATTTTGTCTTTTGCTTTTAACTGTCAGTTTACTACAACTGAAAGTTTTGTGTTCATTCTAAACATCATTTTGGGGAATGGTGGTGCTTCTGCTCCTGGCTGTGATCTGCAAAATAAATTTGAAAGATTTGTCATGTGAATGTGAGTTCTTTCATTGTTTTCATTAAATCTAGATTTAATGGGTTTATTTTTTTAACTGAGATCTGTCATTCTTTTTTCTCCTTTGTATTTTACATTTCTGGTTTGCTACTGTTGTGTGTTCTTTTGGGCCATTGCAAGTCCTTCTATTTAAACCAAGCCATTTTCTTAAGAATATTTCCACTTCCCATTTGTAAAACTATACTTAAGTGCTGTTGTCTTTTTAAGTCTATGTTGTCTTACAGTAATACCAGGCTAAGGGCTTGCTGTTGGACTGCTCCCACTCTCCCACTAGTATGAGCTACTAGGGAATGAGAAGCTGGAGAGGAGCACTGCGGAAAGGGACCTGGGGGTCCTGGTCAATGGCAAGTTGAACATGAGTCAGCAGTGCCCTGGCAGACAGGAGGGCCAACCGTGTCCTGGGAGGCATCACCAGCCGGTTGAGGTTCTGCTCTGCTCTGCACTGGTGTGGCCTTACCCTGAATATTGTGGCAGTTTGGGGCACTCCAATATAAAGAAGACATTGTGCTATTAGAGAGAGTCCAAAGGAGGGCAATAAAGATAGTGAAGGGTCTGGGGGAGCAGCGTTATGAGGAGCAGCTGAGGGCACTTGGTTTGCTCAGCCTGGAGACAAGGAGACTGAGGGGAGACCTCATTGCAGTCTGCAACTCCCTTGTGAGGGGAAATGGAGGGACAGGTACAAATCTCTTCATTCTTGTCACCAGTGGTAGGACTGAAGTAAATAGCATGAAGCTGAGTCAGGAGAGGTTTAGGTCAGATATCAGGAAAAGGTATCTCACCCAGAGGGTGGCTGTGCACTGGAACACGCTCCCCAGGAAAGTGGTCACAGCACCAAGCCTGACAGAGTTCAAAAAGCATTTGGACAATGCTGTCAGTCAGATGGTGTGATTCTTGGGGTGTCCTGTGTAAAGCCAGGAGCTGGACTTGATCCTAATGGTTCTCTTCCAGCTCAGCATATTCTATGATTCTGATTCTATGATTCTGCTTATCTCTCTGAATGGAAGGTACATGAAACTTTGTGGGAGTTGCCTCTTCACGATTGTGATACTTGACCTGACATAGACTTCTCAGAGATGCTCAATGTGCTACTGTATACTTGGAAAAGTGAGTGTTTTTTCACAAAACTCAATTGTTTTGCTTTCAGGCTTCAGCAAGACTCTCGTACTTAGTCATTCCTACCATATTACTGTTTCTGTGACCCCAAGTGCTGTTGCTGGACCTATGTTGTGAGAACAGTGACACTGATTCCAATGTAAGCACCGCCAAGCGGACACACTGCTTTTATGCCTAGCACTGTTCCCCTTTTCATTCTCAGGGTCAGCTGTAAGGAATGAGGCCACTTCATGCTCATTGAAGTACATTCAGTAGCTCTTGGTCCTAGCCTGTCACCTCAGAGGAATGTTCAGAATGAGAGAGCAACCACACACCTCATTCTGATGTTCCTGAGGCCAGAGGTGAATGACTTGCTGAGTAAGACTGTGCTCTGAGGGACCATATCCAAAATCCTTTAAGCTTAAAATCAAGGCTCCATGGCAGCGCTGGTAGCAATTCCCAGCCCAATGAGATGTGGTTTGAGAGTGATTGTGAAGTTTTATGAAATCTAGGAAAATCAGTTTGGATAAAATAATCCTTCATTGCACTGCTGCCATGTAAATAAATAGTTTCTGTGAAAGTTCTGTGGTGAACTGGAGGAATGAATTCAGAAACTTCACATTGGTTTTCAGACATCATTGTTTTTTCACTGAACATCCCAAATCAAAAAGGAATAATTGTATTACAAAGTGAGTCAAAAATCACTAACTCTTCCTTGTGAGTTGTGTTGTGAATAAGGTGGTTTGCATTGGAGAGAATTAATTACGATAGAAGTGTGCCTTTATCTTCTGCTTTCAAAGTAGGAGGAGGTATTTCTGATCGATCACATTCTTCAATATTTGACAAAATACAAATCTGCTGTGACTTTGCTGTGGATGGATTAGGAGTCAAGGAGCAAGGAGAGCTGCCATGCATTGTCTGAGTAGTGTGGAAAAGCTTGCGTTAAACTTTACCCATATTATTACCAATCTATCGATATTCATAAACATGAATTAAAAATACATGTTACAGGATGTCCTAGCAGAGGCTTTCAATTTAAAAAAAAATTTTTAATTCCTTTTGGAAATACTTTTAAGAATTGATATTTATCATTGCCCTTTCAGTTATAATTAATTATAATAATTAGAGCTATAGACATACATAATCAAGAATAGATGTAAGTAGGGCAAACAATGTGTGGCAGAAATAACTGTACGCAAAGAGCCATGCTGTCTGACCCAGCAGTTTCTTGCTGGCTCAGAGCCTGGGATAAACACCTTGATCATCTTTTGGGGCAGATAAAGTGCAGCTGAGAATCTTTTTTTTTTCCTGAGACCTTTCAGATGCAAATCTAATACCAAATTGTTTCTGCTGTGCTTCATTAGAGGTGCTTGTGACTGGATTGCTATTGATTGCTTTTTAAATGTGATTCTGCATTTTAAAAAGTTGTAAGAGAAAAATGACAGCGATAGATGTGTTCCTTAATATCCCTCTGTCAGATATGAAGGAAACTGCAGTTCATCAATAGCCTGTTAGTGGCAGAGAAGTCAATGACTATTCACAACCCAAAGGCTCTGATCCTACAACCACTTGAGAGTTGTGTGTCCTTACTAATAATGTAAGTAACTACACTGAACATCATGGGATTACTCATGTCGATAAAACAATGTGAGTGTGAGTGATCTCGGAATCAGTGCCTTGGGAGCTGTTCATGTAGGAAAAAGATGTGATCAGATAATCAAAATCAGAAATGTAAGTACCAGAGAAAGGTGCCAGTGCTTCTGACACTGAAGGTTTCCTGTGCTTTCTGGCTCACAATAGAAAAATATGCAAGGTTACTAACGTAGAAGGCATACACTTTGTGGTGTTAGTCACTAGAATCTGTTTTGTCCCTTTTGTGACAGCTTTTATCTGAAGGCTGTCTGAAATCAGACAGCCACTGAGTTAAGCCACTGAGGTCAGACGGAGATTTCACTCGGTTTCACCCATTCTGTGCTGCTTCTTTGCTTTCTGCAGGCCTGATTTTTTTAAGCATTATTGTTGTTACATGTGACATTTCCTTATCTTCTTTAGCATGATGATGACATCAGACGGTAATGAGAAGAGCTGAGGCATCTTCAGGTCCTGCTATGGCAAAGGAATTAAGAGAGTGTTTAGATCTCATAGAGGTGTCCGTCATCACACCTCCTCATACTCACCCTCCTTTTCACCCATCCTACATATCGATGCCTTCCCCCTCATTCCCCCTTCAGGACCACCTGTGGTGGTTTAATCCACCTTTTAGCATTCAGGGGGCAGGTTCAATAAAAGTGATGGAAAACTGAATAGAATTTTCAGCAGGTAAACAGTTTATTACAGGGGAATTCAATTAGGGAAGTAGGGATAACCCACAGAAGACCCCAGAATTACACCGAGGGACACCCGGCATGCAAGGAAAAAAAGCACACGAAAAGGGGGAAANCCTCTCCGAAGGATACTTGCTAGCAAGCTGGAAACGGCTCTTGTGTTGAGAGAAATGGGTGGAATCCCGCCGTGGGGGGCCTGCGGGCGCTGGGGACCGGAGCTGTGGTCTTTCTCCTCGCAGTGGCAGCCGAAGAAGCAGAGAGCGGGGCGGGCCCCTTACGTCGACTTTTAAGCCTTCTTGTTCTCGCCTGGACCTCGTCGCCTTCTTCCCGGCTAAGCCGGCTTCCCATTCGTCCCGCCGGCCGGGCCCCCCCTCGGTTTCCGGTGTCTTCCTGACGAAGAACCACGAGTCTCAGTCGTTAGGCGCCATCTTTGTTTTCATGGCTGCAGCACCTTAGAGATGTCCCAGCACCAACACGGTGCCAGGGCCAGACCCTGTCGCTGTCCAGAAGCGGCAGTTGTGCTCAAGTTCCCAGCCAGGCCGGCCCGGGGCTGTGTGTCGCTGCCCGCGCTCCGGGGGGCAAGGAGCCGCCACCCGTGAGCACGCTGGGACTTCCCCGTGGCCGTGCCCCCAGGCCGCTGCTCGCCCTGGGAGGCCACGGTGCCCACACAGGGAGGAGGGGACAGCAAGCAGGAACAGAGGCCATCCCGACTCTGGGACCGAGAGACCACACCCAGCACAAGACAGCCCCAGCGCCGTGTGTGCGTCTGCTGGTGATCAGCGCCCGGCCCCAGCCCGGGTCCTGTCACCGCTCCATCTCGAGATGGCCCCAGGGAAACGAGAAGCCATTGCTGTCCGGACCCAGCCCTGATCCCAGCTTCCCTCCCCGAACCCTGGGAGAGCAGCTGAAGCAAGGGCCCCCCGCAGCCCACCACCCCGGTCCCGGGGAACGGCTGGGGGCAACCTCCCTGCCCCGCCCGGGATAGGGCTGCCTTCATCTCAGCTTCTCCCCTCCCCCAGCTTTTAAGGGAAACGGAATTTTAATTCAGGCAGGTAAGTGGAGTTTCTTGCATTCATCCCCAAAGCCCTTTTTGGCCACCCCCCACGATCCCAGCCCCCTCAAAGCAGTACACCACCTTATGGATTTGGTCGCCTGCTCAGCATCTCAGGCCCCAAGTCCACTATGTCGTAGGAAAACAACAAAACACTCTCTTCAGCAGTTACTGCCAGTCAGCCACAAGTTTTCTCCTGTGATGAAAATTATTCTGAGAGCTTAGCAGCACTTGGAGTGATAGAACATCAAGAAATGTGTTTGGGTTTTGGGGGGTTTATGCCTTTCCAGATTTTTCCCTTTTGTTTTGCCTTCTGTCTTCCTTTACCCCTCCTTCAGTCACAGTAGTTGAAAAGAGAAAAAACACAAAGTATGTTTGAAGGCAAATATTTTGAGAACTGAAAAAAAAACAGGAACCATTCATACACCTTTCATGGAAAATAACAGTATTTTCAGATAGTAATGTTTATAGTTTCATTGGCTGTGCTCTGCATGCATGTTAAAAATGGTCCTTCAACTGATTGTCTCCCAGGACAGGTAGTTGCATCAAACCTAAGTTCTCTAGTCCATGACTTTATGTTGTAACTAGATGAAAGAACCCAACTGACTTTGGCCAGTGCCTTAAGTGAGAAATCATTGTCTTCTGGGACCGGAAGTGTTTGCATTATGAATCTAGGTCACCGTTTGCATTGCAGTGGATTTCCACCAAAGCCTTTTGTGGGTAAATATCCTTGGCATAGTACTGATTTTTGTGTTATTTCAGTTTTCTTGAGCTACTCTGAGAGCACAGGAAGGAAAAGACTTATTATTTAGTTACTATTTGCTGGTATATGTTTTCCTGTGAGAAAGAAAACCAGAATTCTGTAGTTTATGCTATATTGCCTCCACAGTGTTATTTGTGCTTCACTATCTAAGCTGAATTCAGTACCAGACTTGAATGTATTATTTTCTGGTTATGAAATTGTTTGAACAGTGGCACCCAGGCACTCAAGATGAGTGGAAATAATACCCATAGAGAGCTTAGGCTCTTTGTGAAGAGACTCTAAAGGCAAAGAGTAACCTACCTGCAAAGGAAAGAGGTTGTTTCTGAAGTGCAACAATCAGCACTTGTTGCTCCTCTTCTTCTGTTAACCTACTTTCTTTCAAGACATCAGGTGTGATGGACCATCCTCAGCCTGCTCCAATGGCAGTATCTTTGAAGAAACATGGTTTGTTTGGGTTTTTTTCCATGAAAAAAATAGTGAAATTCAAGACTTAAAAATATTTGAATATTTGAATGTATTGGCCTACTCTTCCTAATTTGTAGCCAGTTTGAGGAAAATTGCTGTCTTTGTTCTCTGATACGTTGTCTGCAAATTAGTAGTTGGAGGTGATTGTTTAAAAAGCAGAATAGGCGCCACAGTAAGTTTCACTTTCTGTGATCCTTGTCAAAAAGTGCATTACAGTACCCTTTTCTTTGGACAATCTCACTTTTCACCAAAATATCAGAAGGCACACTGTGATCAGATTTATCCAAGATACCATCCTGTATATAGTTTAGACAGTTAGTTTTCCCCTCTTTTAATTTGCAAACTGCTGCTGTGGTGGTTGATGTTTAACCCCTGGTCTGTACTCTGCATAGCACCTCACTGTTAAAGGCACAACTCTTGAGATGGCTTAAAGTCACACAGTGGCAACAAAGTACTTGGGTCAAACTGCTTGGCTACAGTACTAGAGAAAATATTGGAAAACAGGAAAATCAAATAAAAAGTCTGTGTTTCATTCTTTCCCTCAACTTCTCTGAGAAAATACTGAACTTAACAGATCAAATATTGGTCTTAAATATGCCTTTGAATAGAGAATTAAATAAACACAACCAAAACAAGGTGTGGCCTGTGACCAAAAATGCTTACCCCTGTTTACACGTAAAACACTGAGTTCATAAATTAGCTCCAGTATATTCTCTCTCGTAAGGAACTTCTGTCCCAGTGAAATGAGTGTGCATGCAATAATGAAAATGGCATTGCTTTTATTTTTTTCCAGGGTGGGGCTTGTATGTAAAGCATGCTGTATGAAGTCTCTGTAGAGTTTAGACAAATGCTCTAATAATGTGCATTGATGGTTTATTGCATATGAAGAATTGGTTCCCCCAGCCATTACCAACAAGTACCATGTGAGAGCCTGTCAGTCTGCGTTACCACCCATGTATAGAAACTCCAATGTCAAGCCACCACTGCACTGGTATGATTCATAGCTGTTACAAAGAAAGACTTATTAGTCATCTACTTTAATGCTCTTCCTATATAGTTGTATTCTGTACCTTTGCTACTTTTTTGTCAATTTAATTTTAAATTATCGAAGTAATGGAGCTCCCACCTCTTCCCTGAGGACAATGTTCCAGAGCATAACAGATCTGCTCTTAAGAAATATACTGATTTCCTGATACTAATTTTTCCTTTATTAACTTCATTTCAGGGCTCCAACTACTGTCTTCTGTGCTCCAAATACTGTCTTATGTGCATTTTCCAATGTTCTCACTTTGAAACTTAGGCTTTGCACCCTGCAAAGGTGTCTTGTTTATTTTCAGCTACTATACATGTATATGGAGAGGTAAAAATTAACCTCTACAGGCCACTGTTTAGTAGGAGTAAGGCCATAAAACTACTAAAATTGGTTCACTTTAGAGCAGCACAAGAGAGGCTGAAGTAGTTACAATTAACAGCTAAAAGCTTCATATGAGCTGAAAGTTGATTCCCTAGGCTGCTGCTGCTGCTTCTGAAGGCCGGAAAAGAACCCTTTAACAGTCCTTTTTGGGTATTAGAAAGAAATCATTCCTTTATTCGGCAGCCGGGTGCACAGAAACTCCATTCCAAATTACACACCCTGATCCTCACAGGTTACATACCTTTTATACTATAGTTTTTGACATTGCCTCATTCGTTACAGCTACTTTTCAAACCCATTCCACCCCTCACTCCACCCCAGACACACCTCTAGAATTGGGGTCCTCTCACAGCCCCGCGCTGGCCATGCCTCCAACACGCCTCCTGTGCTGAGTGTGGGGTCGTGACAGACCCTGTTTTCCTACTATCTTCCTCTTCAGTACACTTTTCATAAACAATAGGCTCTGTAACCTTGGTCAACATTCCTTTCTTGCAGGGCAGAGGTGAAAACTAATAAAATTACCTAAGCAACAATTTAGATCAAATTACTAGATAAATCTTTAAGGCATCAAGGCCTTAAAAGGATGGTTATGCTTACCTGAATGTGAGTAGACAGAGTTTGAGTAAAACCTCACATAGGCTATGATTTTTATTTGAGTTTTCTAGTTTATCTGGGGAATTGGTAGAATACTTCAGACAGTTGAAGAATTTACGGTTTCCCAATAGGACTTACGCTCCTATATGGGCTTCCCCAGGCTGTTCCAGCACAAACTTTAAACTAAAGGCAGTGGTGGATTGTGCTACCTGTTAATTTGCCTTGAAATGGATGAAAAGCATTCACTACTCATCACTAATGTGTGGTAAAAGATGATGGTTTAAGAGATACCTTTCTGCTTTGCATTCAAGTGATCATTGTTACCTCAGATAAGGGACAGTAGCTTAGCACAAGTAGTGTCAAAACTCATCACTCACCTGATTGCACTTCAAACCTATTTTCAGTGGCTATCAGTTGAAGGAAGAGAGTAATTCCTAAGTGGAAATAACTCACATCAGGTTTTTCTAGCTGGATTCTGCATGCAGGAATAAAATCTGACTTAAAACACACAACTTTGCAACGTCTTCCTGTAAGTGTGTGTGTGCTTAAGTGGTTCTACTCAACATAATGCTGAGCAAGTCATGTATCCTTCCTTCTGCTTTGCAATTTGCCATCATGAATTTTCTTGCAGACTTTAGGTCACATGAAAAACTTTAAGGTGGGTTTCATGCCTTCAGCGTCCATCTCTTCGCTCTCTTCTGGGCTTGGACTGTGTTGTACTGACCTTGTCCTAGCTGCCAGCCCTCTTTCTGCTGAATTTCTTACACAATTCCAGTTCACAACACTCCATGTTCTGCCTGGGACAAAGTTTTAGCCAGGGTGACTTACCCTGGATGTGAGCTGGTGTGGCAGGTGTAGATATCTTGTTCTACAAGTGTTAGAGTTTGTTGGTTTTATTAAGGATCTGGCATTCTTTTGCAGGAAGTGACAATGTTTTATATGGTAGTGTTTCCATATGAAATACTTACAGTAGAACTCAAGGATTTTGAAAAGAAAATGTTTTCTAACTGGTGCTCAGTGAGGGCAAGAGCATAAATAAAAATCAGTTTTACAGGATACATTCTGTAGTTGTGGCATCTACTTTATGAAGAATTAAATAAATACCTGTGATAGAGAGAGAAGGATGGCAAACATGGCTCTGCCCTTTGCTCCGCAGTATCTCTCACCTCTTGAAATATTTGCATCTTAAATGGCCAGCTTAACAGTCCTTTGAAGTCAGAGAAGACTGCAAGTGACATCTCCTGTCTAAATATCCAGGGAAAACATATGAGGACAACAAGGCAAAAGGTGATCATACAGATCATACAGTTAAGATAAACTGGCCATTCTAACTACTTCTGTCTTTGCCAGGTGACTCCAAAAAGCTGGATGATAGAAGGGAGATACTGTCTGCTCAGAGAGCAAATCCTAGTGTACTTTCGTACCTTCTTTTCAAGAGCCAATGTGTCATTTTATTCTGTAAAATGGAATAAAATGAAAATCAAAACCAAATCAGTTTTTTTGGGTTTGCCCCAATATTTGCTCTGATTGGCATTGCTAAGGTTACTGTGAATGTATTACTAGTACTGCAATGAAGTGTTGAGTGTTTGAACTGGCTTTTCATTGCTTAGCTGCTCAGGCCGACTTTACCTAGAATATGATCTTACTGTCACTGAATGATCAATCTGTGCCTTTTGTTAACTCAAACGGTTTTTTTAAAAGGTAATTGTTGCTTTTAAATCTTAATTGAATCTTCAGACTTTATCTGATAAAGCTGACTGTGCAAAATGCATGAAACAGTATTAGGATTATTTTATGTAATATAACTGACCATGCATAAAATTCATGTAGTAAATTAAGCCCTGACAAATTAGTCTTTCGTCCCCTCTATTCTCATTGAAGTCTAGGTAAGCAGAACACATGGAAACTGTATATTTAGCAGTCTTAACAGGACCTGTGCTGAAAAGGTAATAATAGTCATTGAATGTTTTGTGAGTATTTAGTTCTACCTTAATGTTGTCTCAGATCCGTAGACTTCTTGGAGATAGGTCATAGTCCTGAAAATACCAGGTGTGAAGTAGCTACTCTGCATGGAAAGCAAATATGAATACAGAGAACTTATGTTTGCTAAGGCAGTCTAATAGATAGATAGATTTGTTGGGATGAATGTCACTTTCAGGATTATATCAACTGAAGCATGAAGCAGGAATTTCCTTTGCAAATCAAAATGGAAGCCTTATTGTAAAAAGTGACATGGCAGAGAGTAGGATGGAATACTGCTCTAGTAAGTGTTTACATTCAACTATATTCTACTATACTTGTGGTATATTGTATTTTTTGCCATGCAGGTTTAAAGCCTTTATACGAATTTGTCTTTGGATGTCTGCTTTGCAAATGATGACTGCATATTTATATCATGAACTCTACATTTATGTTGACAGATGAATAATTTAATAGCTCAGAGAAAACAGCTAGAAGTCAACAAAGGCAGCAGAAATGTCTGAAAGACTGTACAGAGCTGATATTCCTAACCAGGAAATATAGCCGTTGTGTTCTGATGTCATGTTTTGATCCTCAAATAGATCCTGTGGTGAATTCAGGTAATAAAAATTTGTGACCTCACAGCAGTAAGAAATGACATCACTGGAGTTGTGAGGGAAAGGGTCAAGTTGGGAACAGCAATTGTGAAGGCATGTTTATTTACAATCTAAAATACAAAATCATTCAAAAAACCAAATGTTTATGAAGTAATTTGCTCTTAGTTTGCCTGCAGAAAATCTCTTCTTAAAATATTTGTAGAACAGTTCAGTGGAACAATAAAAGCAATTGCTAGTCTGGGTGTGTACAGAAAAACAAGCCTTTTTTACAAAAGGAGAAATTAATTCTGTCACATAATAATAAAGTGTCATGTTTTCAAGTAGAAAAAACCATTTCATTACCTACTCACCTGCTTTTTCTAAACTTGTGTGAATTTGAAAACTATTCTGAACTCTTACTAGGAAGTTAACATGCAAGTTCTTGAGGGTTGTTGTAGCAGTGTATAGACTACAGACACAGAGTTTAGGAAGCTACTTTAGTTTGACCGTTTGGTTATTTTATGTGCAAACAGGCTGTACAATTAAGTGTGTGCTGGTACTTCTGTCATGTCATAAATGCAGTGACCCTCAACAAAAGAAGTTAATGGCTATTGTGTCCTGATCCCGTTTTCCCAACACAGGTATAAAAAAGAGCACTAAAGGGTTGCATTTGCAGTGTTCTTGGGCTTTTTGAAATATTTTTTTAATAAATGGCAGCTGAGAAGTTTTAGGATATAGGATACAGATAAATCTCTAATTGCCGTGTTCATTATCCTTTGAGTGAAAAATACTGTGTTCTAGTGAAAAGGACCTGGTTTAATCATATGTAAAGTATTTTCAGAGTCATTTAAGGATGAGTAAATATTTATTACTGGCATTGAATTGAAGTAAGCCATGGCAGAATTTTATTAAGAAAGAACTTTATGCTTAAGGATTATATTATAAACTTAATACAATAATATACTTGTAAAATATGAGTCAGTGGCTCTCACCACACTGTAGTAAAGGCTGTCATATAGGAAGATGTGGAGTGGGCTAAAGGGGAGTACTCCTGGGACCTGGCAGTTAACACATCCTGAGCATACCGCTATCACCATAGTGCTTGCTCTGCATATGGCAGAAGCATTAGGAAAACTCGTGTTGTTTTGTGGGGGTTTTTTTTGCAGTGGCAAAATTCACACTTACTGAAGTTTAATTTATGTATGTACTAGATGGAAAAGCTGTAGACATCTGTCCATGAAACTGTAGTAAGTACATTAACTGTTTTTTCTACCCTTAGCATGAAATTTTCAGAGAACGTCACCCCTTCTGCATGGCAAATGTTTGCATGGTAAGACACTGACCAGGGACTAGAAGAGATGTGACACTTCAAGTTGGCTCTGCCACCACTGTTTTCATGGTAGGAGTCAGGCACTGTTGTAAACGCTGTGTGCCCAGGACCTCTGAACTGGTGGCTCCCATGATCCAGCCCCTAACCTGCTCCTAATTCTTCCTCTGTAGATGGCAAACACCTCCTCCGAGTACTGTGTGAAATGCTGCAGTGAAGTACCTCTGGGTACCTTCTCTGTCCTTGATACTCCTTTGCACATTTTTTGTCTTCTGTGAAGCCAGAGGCCTTTGTGCTGGATTTGTGAACCAGGGGTGAATCTGACTTCACCTATGAATCCAGTAACACTGACGGAAATGGCACACATACATTTCTTGTAAGATTTACCTCCATTGTTCTGTAGTGTTCTGCAGAGAAAACTTAAATGCCAGGGACCAAATATGTTCTTAAGTATACAGTGTTTAAATTAAACAAGCTAAAACGCTAAATTCCAATCCAGTTTGTCTCTATCCCATATTTTTATCCCCAGTTACTTGTACCTTAGGTCTGACAGCAGTTTAAGATATGCAGATAAGTAATTGTGTGCGTTGTGGAAATCCAACAGTGAGCACGATGTCATGTATCTTAGGTGCCAACTGAAGAGTCTTGTTAGCTTGCATACTACAAACACCTTGAGTTCCTTGGGTTTTTAAAGCTTGGATTAATGTTTTTAGTTTTGCATGGACCTACTCTAGGCCCACTGGTTTTGGAAAAATTTGATTATATCAAATGAGCATCAGCAGTACAAGCCATGGCTTGCTATTTTATTACTCCTTCGGTGTCCTGAGGTGCAGGCTTGCAATGTCTTGTATGGTAGGAAAGGAGTGGGAAAACTGGACATAGGTACCACTGTCGGCCTCTGGGAGAGTAAAAATCAAAAAATAGCACCTGTATTAAGTTTGCAGTAAAGCTCCTGTAAATTGAGGAGCCTTCTCAACAAAATGGACCCCCATGATGCTTGTCTGGCAAATGATTCCAGAAGAGCATCACCGTAACAAAAAGGCTGCCAGGAAGATGGAGCAGCAAAGCAGATTATCAGCTCCTCCAAACAAATGGCCCGAGGACCAACAGTATAGATGTGGGTTTTGACGCTTACCCCACAGTGACTTCCCTCTCACTAAACCTTTTCTCAGGGCAAATTCTGGCAGGAGGATCCCAAGGAGAGCTGCAGCCTCCCTCTGATTGTATGATTTGCTATAGGAGGGAAGGAGCAAGCCTGCAGCCATTGTAGTTCTGTTTTACTGCCCTCTTAAATGTGATGCCTTACTGCTATTTTTAATTTAATTCTTTTTGAGAGTGGAGGCAATAAAACAAATTGTTTCTATGCTTCATTCACACACCTAATGGAAGAACAGTGCAAGGGAGCTGCAAACTGTAATCTTCATGAGGAACAGCAGCAAGAATTTGCAAATGTACATGCTTGGAGCATTCTGAAAAGCTGACATTGGTTAATGAAGCCACTTTCATCCCCATTTCCGGCTGTATCCAAATACAATTTTTGATAACAGTGCCGAATGAAATGAACCCTGGGTTCATTTGTGCTGTCCCATGGTGTTCATTGTAAGTCAAAGAACACCTGACTGTAAGGTTATATATGTGACCTTGTGTTCCAGCAGAGGTAGGAGACACCATGGATGAGAGCAAAGATTCTTGTCACGGACTAGAAAAACAGAACGGGAATTGGGCAAATTGTGTCCCTGGTCATCCAGATAGGAAGCTGAAGTATTAAAGAGCCCCACATGTAGGGAGCCAAAGAGCTCGAGTTGCAGGGCCATGGGGAATGCTGAATGGTGTGAGAGAGATTTAATAAATCAAGTAGAGGATCGATGGATTTTATTCCCTTCAGATTTTTGCATGGAGAGTAGAAAGCTGCATGGGTAATGCGAGAATCTGCTCCAAGAAAAGGAGAATGTAAACTATGAAAAGGCATAGAGGGTGGACTATTTGGTGAACCTCCTGGCAGGCAGGCAACGAAAGAAATTATGTATGCTTGCTGTGGATGCCTAATACTCTGGATTGTGTGCAGGTGGTATCAGTGAGCCGTGTGGGTGCATCCACTGCTGTTCAAGAGGGGAAACTAGGGCAAGAGATAGGTGATCTCTTAATATAAATACACCTTTCTGCATATTGTATTTATGTTTGTTCATATAGCTGCTTCACGATTAGTTCTGCCAGCTCTTGGTTTCCATATGTCTTAAGGAATGACAGTATATTCTCAAATTTATTTCTGTTCATACTAATTAAATACTAGTAAAACTGTCCACCTAAGGAACAAATGATAAATAATTTGTTCCTCAGCTCTGTGTTGGACTTCTCTATATTCCTAACTATGGAAGCTGCTTTCGTTTTTAGGTTCTTCTATCTTACAAACAGTTATGTTAGTTTATTGTCCCGCATAATTTAGCTGTGTGCTTCTTACAATGAACTAATACAGAGGAAATCATGATGAATTATGTAGGAGGAAGATTTCTGGGCCTGGTGTGATGAAATTATACAGATTTATATATTTATTAAGCAAAATCATGATGTCTCCAGAGCATCCTCGCTGCATATGAGCTGAAGAAAAACTGTTATCAAGATTATGTACCTGAACTACTTCAAAAAAATTATTATACACAGTTGGAAAATAACATTTAGCTCCACAGCTCTTAGGAAGGGGAAACCTGTAGTAGCAAGATAATTCCTGAGAATGTGGAACATCCTCAAAGTAGACTGTGTGCTGTCCACTGCCAGTGTAGAAAAAAAAGAAAAATACATTGAAAGTAAAGAAAATGCCTGACATATCAGCCTTAATAATTTAGAGCAAGAGAATTTCTGGTTCTGTGGGATGGTCATTATTTGTAAATGTGCTTAGTGGCTGAAGGCTGGGCCCTGGCTGGCTGCATCCCCTGTCCTTGGTGCACCACCCCATGTTCATCAGCTGACTTGTTTTATGATTTTTAAGGCAGAATGTTTATCAGCCCATGGATTATGACCCAGGTTTTGCAGTCAGCAAGTGGTGTACACTAAGCAATTTGTCTTCAATTTTAGTGTCCTACCGTTTCAACTGAGCAGGCAAAGAACTCCTTCCAGAGCTTTGAAGGCAAAGAGCTTGTGTGGTGGACAGTGGTCTGTGTACTACCTAGGTAGCACAACTGCAAATAGAGTTCTTTTCCTATGAGTATACAGATTAATCCAGGGAGGGTTCCTGTGTGGTCTGCCATGCCACGCAAAAGTTGGGGATAATGCTGACAAAGAAAGGAGTCATCAGGTATCGATAGAATAGAGGGTTGTGTGCCCATTTTGCCTTATGGCAGCGAGGATTCCAGCTGGCTCTGGCAGAGAGAGACTAGTTTTGTGCTTAGAAACACGTCTGGAGGTGGAACACAGAGCACGTTTTGTAGGTCTGGTTGTAAAGTAGAATGTAAGAAGCAATATTACCTGCTCATTTTGTGTCTCTGGAGCAATTATGCGGTCATGGAAATTTGGCAGAGGGGATTGTCATGCCCAGTACCATATCTCCGCATTGTCCTTCATGATAAGAGGTTGTCAGGCTTTTGGAAGAGAACTACCCTACAAGGTTGTGTGGGTGGTGCCGTAAAAATGAAGGATTTTTAAGATACTATAGACTTGAAGGGCTTGGCATCATCACCAGTTAGGTTCAATTGCCTCATGGTGCAAGGCAAGATGTCCCTACATGGCTTTGAAAGGGAAACATGGTGCTGGTTTTGACCTGGATAGGCAAAAGCACAAATCAGAAACATGGGTACACTGTTTTCAATACAGGGTACATTTTAATACCCCCTATTACCTTCACATTTGCCTCCCTCATGCCTTTGTAGTCTTATTTCAGTCTTTTCTAGTAGCTCAGTTGCATTCCCAGGGGCCTGAAATGAATAAATCCAAACATGCTCTACTTCAGCTTCTGTCCCATAGCTAGCCCACCCGATAGGGCGCTTCAGAGGCTGAGGGAAGTGAGCCGCATTTGCTCGTGGAAAAAAGAAAGAACTGCAGCAATATAATGACGTAAGGTTTATCCTGCAGGTTCACTTCGGGTTACAACCGGATCTAATTCAGCATGCTCTTGTCAGTACAGCTTAGTTCAGCTAAACCAAGAAAATACAGTTCAATTCTGCATACAGCTAACTCCCACATAAAGCGTCAAAACCGTTCCAATCTAATTTTTTATTGTGGGCTTTCCCTCCTCCTTTCCCCCTTCCCCCCGCTTTCATTTGAAGAGCTGTTGGGCCTGAATAACATTGATTTATTTATCTGTCTGGTTTTTGTTTGAGGCTCTACTTATCCTCAGAGTGCATTTTCTCCCTGGGAAAAGGTCCTGCCATGCAGTCTTAATCTAAAGCATGTTTTGAAATAGCTGTTTCAGATAGTGAGGTGCTAAACTGCTTCTTCATTTTCATGGTACTAGTCTGGGAAATAAATTGTGTAAATTTCACAGCAGTGAGATTTTTCAATATTTGCAATAACTTTACAGTTTGACTTTTATATCAGTATAGTGGCAATTTCCATCAGTCAGAAGAACCTGCAATCCTAGAACTGCGAATGTTCTTGGAGCAGTGGCAGACCCAAAGTCAAGTTTGCTTTGGAATATGTCAAGCAGCTCGAAGAAGTAAAATAGTATGTCTTGACCCACATCTGGACCAAAGCAAGTAGATTCAGTGTATGCTTGCTGCCTTCCTCTTCAAGTGCTGCTAGCTACTGGCAGTCAGAGGAAAAAAACAGTTTAGAACACAAAGTTTTATGGTACACTCACAAGGCTGTAATTTTTTTCTTGAACAAGAGTTTTAGACAGAAATTTCTTGACTGAACCTGAGTGTTAACCAGACGTTGTTGTGTTGCATCTGATCCAGAATATTGATTGTGACAGTGCACAGGATCTGGCCAGTGGACAGTTACAGAATAATGTGTGTGGCAAGAGGGGGATTTTCTTAATCCTTCGGGATTCCCCTTAAGGGGAATGTTTTAATCCCCTGACACTTAATCATTGCTTGTGTCTAAATGTTTGTCTTCTGCTGCTTAAAAAAAAAAAAAAAAGAACAGAGTTCATTAAGGATTATATTCTTTCTTTTTAAAACAAATGAGTTTCTAATGGGAACATGGAGGAATTCATTTACAATCTAATGAATACTTTTTTTAATAGTCCTTTTTGGTCCCAATTATATTATGCTGCAGACAGCTCCACAGGGTAAACTTACACTTTAAGTTTGAAAAGGTCGAACAGAATTTCTCAATCTCTTTTAAATTTGCCTGTCAGTTTTAAACTTCCTGTTTAACTTGTGTTTCATAACTCTTAATTATTTTGTCTTCTGGCTGCAGTGTATTCTTTTTCTTCTATTATGAGAAAGTAAATAAGAATTTTCATAATCTCCAATTTGGTAATTTCCCTTAATTTTGACTCTTTTATCGTTTTTATACAGCCATCCTGTATAACATATGACATTACTCTCTCCTGATTTGCCATGTCTCCAAATAGAAATTGGTCTTTCTTCATACGACTGATTTGCTGAGGCTCAGAGTAGTTTATGCTTCTGGGGTCTAAACCCTTTCTGTGGCTGCTCTTTTTGCAGCCCTGGCTGCCTGTGGCATTCTTGGTGCCAGACTTACAGTTCTGTTTGTTTGTTTGCTGAGGTAGAGAGAGTTTCCACACACCCCCTTGAATTCCAAGTGATGTGCCTGACATTGGCAGTGTCATCAGAAGTGGTATGAGTCGAGTTCAAACAGGTGGTACTGTCGGGCTGCTGTCACAGGGGATGAGATCATACATTCACTCTGTCTCCGTGATGGATTTGTCTAACTCTCTCCAACTCAAGCTGACTTTGATCCCATATAATGAAAAGCCTTAAAATAGCAAGTGGAAGGGAACAGAGAAGAGCTTTAATTATTTACTGGCAGGGTCGAATCCATACCTTTTGTAAAGAGACTTCTTTTGTTGTTTTTTGGTCTATTCAGTTTTCATTAAGCCAAATTTAAGTCTTTGTGCTCAGCATTGATTCAGATTCTAGGGCTGATTAAAGAGGCTTTTGAAGGAAGGTGCATTTTTATTTTGACTCAGTTATTTATCCCATTCAGGATAAAAATGTTCCCTGAACAATTTTCAATACTTAGGCGCAGTAGTGCTAGGAGGTCAAAGGTGCTCGAAGTTTTAGCTGTCCTAAGCTCCTAGAAACATGACAACCACCAAAGGCTATGCAGACAAAGCAGATAGTAAATGGGAGGGAGGAAGTAAATGTGTAAAATCCTAAATTCACAGAACGAACCTGTGGCAGAGCTGAGGCCTGGTCAGGTCTTACACCACTGCTGTCATGGTACAAGCCCACGCTGCCCCTGATGCATTCACCCCTTGAGTCATGCCTGAGCAGCAAGGGCACAGCGTGGTGGTCGGGGTGCCATGAGTACCCCGTGACTCCTAGTGTTTCAGAGCCATATTCCCAGTTACAAAAGTGGTCCTTGTCACCCTGAGCAGTTCGATGATGTGTCTTTGCTTCCTCTGGAAACAGCAGAGATGTCATCTCCCTCATTGAGCCGAGGGGTGAACATCTGGTCCCTGTCAGGTTGTGCAGGAGGCCAGGTGCTATCTCAAACCCATCTCCTCCTTTGGAGGCTGGATGGTGCCTCCCAAGGGCATGAGGGCAGGGGGAGAGAGGCTTTTGGTGTGCTGCCTCTTGCATCAGTACACTTAGAACTAGGAACAACCTTGCGGTTACCTCAGTAGTCCTAAGCAAAAAGCTTGCTTGATTTAGTTTGGAAGGTAGTGTCTTCATGGTGTGCATGGCTGTTATATCTGCATGCTTGAGTTGAGGCTTGAGGAATCTCAGTGCCTATCAATATCACTGCATCCACAGCTCCTTTGCAGGAATAGACAGTAATGTGAAAGATAGTGATGGTTCAGAGAAATGTCCTTGCTTTATCCTCACTCTCTCAGTGCCTGTGGATACATTAACAGACTACTGTACTTAGGGGAAAACATGCCTTTAATAGTTCTGTCTCAGCTGTTGTTAATTTAATTTCCCTCAGGTAGTCAGTGTTGTCACAAAGTCCTGGAGCAAGACTTTTTGTAGCAAGAAGTACAAATAATTTACACTGTAATGTCTGAGGCTCTTGGATAAAGCATACGCTTCTCTGAACCACGAGAAAAAAAAGAAATTTCTTTTATTTGGAGATAAATGTGATGAGAGATGAGAGGAGGTGCAGCTTTGTAACATCTGATAGTGGGCAGATAATGTCCAGACCTGCGCTCAGTCTCTGTGCCACACATACTGTGTATTTGTGGCTGTTTGTCATGAGCCTTTGCAGGACAATGCCAAAATTTATTACTGGATTACAGATATAATGTTTTTCAAGATCTCATTTTTCTGTGGAAGTTGTTTAGTTAATATTTCAGCTCCATTCCAGCTTCTTCCATGTAAGCTGGGCAAGTGTGAATTTCATTGTGTCAGTTCTGAGGTCAAACTGCATTTGTTTGCATTTATGTAAATCTGAAAAGAACGGGCTGCATTCTGCCCCGAGTTGCCATATCCCATTCCTTTGCTGGAGCAACTCATTTAGGGGTGGAATTTTTTGGCTGTACTCTAATACTACAGTAGTATTGCATGGCTGGCATAGCTTTGCGAAGACTAAAATTGAAGAATTTAGAGCAGAATTAGGTCATGACCAAGTGCATTTGAAAATGCCATGCTAATTATTCACAACTTTTAAAGTACTGGATGGATTTCTTCCAAATTTATTCTGTTCCATAGATCCTATTGACATTTAAATGTAATTCACTTTATCACTATATTATATCATAAAGTCTGGTTTCCAGTATTTCCATTAGCCTAGTAGATGTTCTATAATATAAAAGGAAGTGATAGATGGGGCGTGGAGGAAAAACGGAATGCAGGTCATCTGTTAACATCACCTCTCTGGAATTCACTGATTAATTTTTTTTAGTCTCATTGGTATTAGGGAGAGATTTTTATTTAGTTTCTGGTAGAAGTTATGTAAAGTTCCTTAAATTCTCCAGAAGGTTTAAGATGAGTATATGACTGATCTTTCAAAGACCTAACCTTGCTTTCCAGCCTTTTAGTCTTTCATTGCCTTTTCTATTGTAGAAGTGTCCACTTTTCCTGAAGGTGCTGATTCTTCTCATCATTCCTCCCTATTGTGATGAGTGTGCAGCTTCTCAGCGAAGAAGTGCTTGAGGGACATTTCTTCCTTTGAAATGGTTTCTACTCTAGTTTGTATTTCCATAAATTAGTGTTAAAATGAAAGTGCGCGGTAACTGAAATAGTGCTCTGAAGATTGCAAAGAGCACATTGTAATGTTTGAGCGTTTGAAAATATGTATTTTCCTTGGGGTACGACTTTTCCCTGTGTTCAAATAAATGCTTTCATGGCAGCTACTAATGTTTTTTATAGGTGATATCCAGTGCTGCCAATTTCTCAGCTCTTAGAAAGCCCTTAGAAAGTGTATAGGGTGGGATTATTGACTGGCATGGTGTTCAGGTGGATTTTGGCTAGAAACAAAACATTCTCTACAACAGTCAGATTGCTAATTACCACGTGATTAATTGACTTCATTGACCATAAGCCACTTCCCCCCTTTCCTTTCTGCTTCCTTTTATTCCTCTGTGCTTCCTGTTCATATGTGGCATGGCACTGATGTGACTCAGGGTGGGGTGTTTTCCCCCCATTGCTGGGAGGGTGTTTGCTGCCAGCATTCCCTAACGCAGGGCTCGCCTGCTGCCAGCAGTTCTGCCAAGGGAGCTTCCCGGGCCTTTCTCTGCTGCTGATCCAGACATCCATCAGTCTCGTAAGATGAGATCATGATCTAAATATGTGTTAGAAAGCAGGAGGATCGTGCCAAGGAGAGGCGTGATTTCCCTGCACTCTTCTGGAGCACAAGTGGAATGCCGGCAGGTACAGATCTAAAGAGATCTGCTGTGTTGGACGCACAGAAGTCTGTATCATGCCGTATCTCCCAAGTGTGATGGTGGGTTTTGCCTCATCATCAGTGACTTTATCTCTTTCCCAAGCCTATCTCTGTCTGTGCTACCTGCAGATTGCTTGCTGAACGCTGCCATCCCTTATCCTAGCTTTTCACATTGACATTTGGGATTTCTCCACAGGATGGGTACAGCAGAGGGAGCAGTAGGACAAGCTTCTCCCAGGCTGTCTTACCCTGCATCCTCCCGCCCCAGCCTAGACCCTCAGGCTGATCAGACCTCCCTTTTGTGTCTATATAGCCCCAGCAGCACCAGGACCTCCCAAGCCTGTGGAGTCCATGCTGCCTTGGGGTCAGAATAGAGAGAGAAGGAGAGGGTTCTGTGGCAGGGACACCTCCCCCAGCCCTGCAGGGCACTGATGCATTTCAGAGAGCAAGTCAGGCGCTGCTGGCTTTTACATAACTGATCTGATGGGATTCTTGTTGTTGGCCTATATATTAATGCTCCAGCTCTCATTAGCAGTTTTTGAGACTTCCAGGCTGCCTCCTGTGCTCTTGCTTTGTATTTTTTTCTTTATTAAAAAAAAAAAAAAGTAATTTCCTTTTTTCCCAAGTTTTTCTTCTGGAGGATGGAATGAAGTGAGTTTTATTTTAAAGAGCAAGGAGGGGTTTTTGGTGGTATGTGGGATGAATGAAAGGGGATTGTTCCTACCTTTGGCTCAACTGAACAGAGAGTCTGTGTCGTAGATTATCCTCTTCCAGTTCTGAAAAAAGTGCGTGTGTCACTCCAGCCACAGTCTGCCTGCATGCACATTTCAGGCATTGGCTGAATTTCCATGAAAAGCTTGTGGTTATCTGTCCAGGCAACTATAAAGACATAATACTTGTGGCATTTTTATGAAATAACTTACTTGAAACCATTTTCGTTGCAGAATATAGTGCTGCAATGAAACCAAGGAGCTGGAGTGAGACAAAGCCATTTCCATAACAAAGATATTCAATTCATAATTTCAAGAATAAGGACATTATTTTCAGGCAGAAGTTGTGACAAGTTTTGGTATTGCGGTCTTTCACAAATATTTCAGTTCTCCTCTTGAAGAACAGGCTGCAATGAGCTCTCTTAATTAGCAATGTTTGCTGCCTTTCGTATACTGGTTAGAGCAGACATGAAGCCTTCAAAGCAGCAGAGTTCTTATCATTGAGAAGACTAAGAACATCTCCTGCTGGAGCAAAGACTGTGTCATGAATCATCCTAGCTGGCATGTGGGCTGTTTCTTTATTTTATTTTCCTTCGGAGTTTGACTTTCTAAGGGAGTACAATCAAGCTATGTCTGTTTGTCTCACACTTCTGGCAACAGCCAGTAATTTTGAATTCGTTAGATACCTTCAGTTAAATTAAACACAGAGGAAGAAAGCTATACTGATTCTCCTTGACTCTTGTGAAGTGGAATCTAAGATATAAAGCCAGTAAAGACAGGACATGCAATATCTCCCCTTGAAGCAGCTCCCATGTGTCCTGCCTGGTCAGTCTGAGCACACACAGCCTGAAACAGCTACACAACTTGCTTGCTGCTTTTTCCGCAGCTAAGGAGAAAGTACAGAAGGGGGCGTGGAAGGGAGTAGGAGTGCTGACTAGGGCAGTATGTAGAAGAACAGCTATGGAGGCCTGGGGAAATTAAAAGGGTAATTGCAAAAATGGCAACACAGGTTGTCTGCACAAACTGAAAATGTAGGTGAGCAACCCTCCTGCACTGAGGGGTTGGAGTGGTCATGAGAGTTTAGAGGAAACAGGGATTAATGCCACTGGGAGCAATAAAAAGGGATCATAAATCCTTTGGAAGACAATCTTTATTAGGTACACTGCTCACCAAGCAGCTTTAATGAACTATAGCTGTCATTTCAAACCTTTGAAGTGCAGTGTTTTCAGGTAGAGTAGCAATAATAGATGATATTAGAAACAGCTGTTTTATTTATCAGTGAGCATCATCAGGCCCAGAAAGACTTTTCCAGGCTTTAGCACAGTGTGGCATGAGGTTTACCTGTATTTTTTTTCTATTTAGAAAACGCTTTTCGGTCTGTTAAAATTAAGTCATTTACCTACAAAAACTTATTTTTTAAAAGTTCTCTTATTTTATCTGGTAAGTCTTCATTTTGCAGATCAATTTGGACACCTGGCAAAAAAGTAGTCTTTTTTCTCTATTTAGTGTTTGGATTAAAGATAAATGAAAGCAGAATTGTTCTAGTTCTCCTCTTAGGTATTTTTCAAGTAAGCTTGAAAATGCATCTGGTAGATAGTGGTTTGATTTTTGCAGGGAACAAGTGTTGCAAGTGCACAGAGTTTTTTATAAGTTGCTTAATTCTTCAGAATTAATGTTTAGTCTTTGTTCTTGCATGCAAAAATGAAGCCAAAGTCCTTATATCCTGGCTCTTGTAGATGTGACATGCTTATATATGATAATATGTGGTTTAAACCATGGCCTTGTCCAAAAACCTCTTACCAAACTACAAATACAAGACATAGGAAAAAAGAAAAGAAATATTCAAAATTAAGTAATGGATTTTTTCTTTATTCAATAAAATGGATTGACTAAAAATACGATTTGTTCGAAGCTTAGATTTATGGCCATGGACAATCTCCCTTCTTTCCCTGTAGCTTGAATCACAGAAACACAGAAATTGAGAGCAGAAAAGCCAGCACAGAAAATCCTCTGTTCATGCAAAACTGCTCACAGAGTGTGTACTGAATGCATTCCCCATTTACTTTATTAATGCTTACAGAGGATCCAAGCAATTTGCATGTGTTTTGCAAATAGTGGAACTAACCCATCTGAACATTTTCAGTGACTGAGCTTCCTCCCATCATCCAGTGAGCCCCACGAAAATGGTGGAGTGTTGTGCTCAGAGCAGTCAGGCTCCACACTGGGAGACCAGGGCAGTGTTTTGCCCTGTGTGAGCCCGGTCAGTCCCCTGGGTTGCCTTCCGAGGCAAATGTACTCGGCTGTGTTGGAACCTCTGTGGGGAAGGGGGCACCAAGGGAGTGGGTGCTGGGGGGCTGCCACTAAGAGCCGCCTGTCCCCACCTCCTTCAGTAGCTGTTCCTCGTCTCTTCCAGTAAAAAAAGTGGTAGGCAGGAGAGAAGCAACACATGGGTCAACATTTGGCCAAACCCTGCCTCTTGAACCTTGTTGGAGAGAGTGTGGCCACGTAACTGAATAGGAGTGGCTGGAGATAGGCTGGGGCAGTGAGGGGTGAGCAGATTGAGTTAATACTAAATAAACAGTGCTGGATCCATTGTGACGGGCAGGAACTACGTTCCTGTCAATGCAATTACAGTCCTTACTCCAAAGCTCTTACTCTCGAACAAACCTGTGCTGAAATCATCTGCAGAGGTTAACAAGATCATTTCAAAGAGCAAGAAATACTCTTGAGAAAGACCTAGAAGGATTGAGCCCGTAGGGTAGAAGATGTTGCTTGTCCCAGTAAGCCCAAATCTTAAGACTGCCAAGATTAATGAATTCAAGACACTGACAGACAAGAGGAGACAAAGAACAAATTCTGTGCACATTAAAAATAGCTTAACATGAAGGGACAGATCATGCCTCTTAGGCACTGGGCTAAATTGGGAATGGGTAGGAAGTCACATGGCTCCAAACATGTTACCTATTTACACTTGTCACTGGTACTAAATTACTCTCCCTTCCCTGATGCTCTCTCCTCTGCTCCCATGCCAGCTCCCACTCCTCTACAAGAACGTGCTATTAGTATGTTTTCATATATCTCAAATCTCATGCCCTGATCTGTTGCATTTGATGATGGTTATAAGCAACGGACCCTGCTGAGAGAGAAAGAGTAGTATTCCCTCTCACAGCAGTGGTAAGTCTCTCTCAGCTGTGCACTTTGTGTTGCACATTAGACACTGGTATTATTGCACAGCTCTTCATCTAAGGAAACTGGACACCTGTCTTCTCCTTCGGCTTATGTGATACAGTTTTTGGACATACGACCTCTGACTGTCCCATTCATGGGATTGGGATCATGCTGTCCACGTTGGCATTCAAAGTTTCCCAGCAGTGTTTTCCAAAGATGCCCCAACCCCCATGTTCTTAGGTTTTTAAATAACCTCTTAGGAGACATGGGAAGCAAACAATTTAAATGTTCTTTTAGAGGGTTCAAAACCCAATCTTCTTTACCCTCATATCTACTAAGGGAAATGCAGAAGTCTAGATAAAAGCCTGAATGTGCTTCTGTGGATTTCCCTGCCATTGTTTTTTCTACCCCTTAAGCACTCTCTAGAGGTAGGTTAAAGTCCTATTAACAGCTCAGCCTTAATCCTTCCTGTTCATGACTTCACTTCTGAATCACCACATTTGTCCATCGCACCTTCTGCCTTGGGGAGCTTCTTTCTTCCTTCCTTGTTGCCCTAATTAGAAAGGAGCCGCAGCCACAAAGGCACAAAGACCTCTCTTTGTTCTTTTGTCTCTCTGAGCATCTAAAGCACTGTGCTTTTTAAGTCCTAATGTTAACAGTTGGTCTCTGCTTCTAGTGGTTATCTGCCCTTCAAGTCTGACATCCTTACAAACAATTGAGAAAAAAACCTGCTTGAAGTACATATTGCATTATACGAAGCGGCACAATTTGAATGGGAGACTCTCTGGCTCTAATTTTCTCTGCTCTGAGAGAGATTTGTAAGCCGGCGATGTTAGAGGTGGCTCTGTCTGAAAGCAGTGCCAGGCAAGGCAGCTTTCCTGCAGTTCACTGCAGCTCCTCAACCTGAATAATAGACACATGCCCTGAACTGTTGTCTCAGCAATCCTGAGGCAAAGAAAGCAGTGAAGTGACTTCTTCCCTGTCTGACAGGAAGTCCACGGCATGTTTTTCTCTTGCTGGGATTTTTAGCACGCTCTGGAAGGCAGGCATTGAACATACTGAGATCTGGCTGTGCTAGTAGTAACAAAGGTTAGTGATTCAAAATTAATCTTTTGACTTTCCAGGAGTTGTCATCAGGTTTGGTTTGTTATTTAATGTTCATGTGTTGCTGGCAGCAATTCCAGGCCCACAAACCTGTGTTCACACCAGGTTAAGAGAAGCTCTTTGCCACCTACTCTGTGCAACTGACTGTTGAGTTACTGTTTTTCATCAGACTTTATATGTTAAATATATCTTATCAAACCTAAGTATTTATACTATGTTATCAAGAGGCAAGAGATGTGCAGGGTTGCTTAATGTGCACTATGATACAGCTCTTTGGCTGGTATTTTTACCCCACTTTAGGCCTTTCTGAGTTTGAGCCGTTTCCTTTCTTAGCCTGAAGTAATTTCATGGTCGCTTTTTCTACTGTATCAGTCCAGCCTCTCAGCACCGACATTCTGAAAAGTGTAATGCCTCCTCAAATAGGGCCTTGGCAAGGCATTTTCAAACCATATTTTTAGCTAAGTGATTCTGGGCACAGCTTGACCTTGCACCCTTTGCCCAAACCTGGGCTCGCTGCTTGCTTGGCTGCATCCTTGGGTAAAAACCCCTCTTGGCAGCAGCTCAGACAAATGGAGACATTTGCCATGCTATTCCGTTTGAATTGGTGTGACTGCCAAGTGGTATTTTCCTGTTGCAACTGAAAGTGTTCAATAATTCATGTATTTTACATAGTCTTGTGGCTTGTTCTGTTCCCACCCATGTCTGAGATAAGACAGACTTGATGGCAAGCAGTGTTCAACGGAATGTGCATTAAAAACTGCTGCTTTGAAAGGCTGATCTTAAGAGTCAGAGATTTGTGTCCTCACTATGGACTCTGGCAGTCTACGGTAGGGATACTGACTTTCCAAGTTAACATGGAAGACCTTTTTTCCCCACTTCAGTCACCTTGAATGCTGCCTTTAATCTGTAGTCTAGTTGCTTCAGAGTCTGAATAACGTCGCAATGCATTGTTACTGTAAAGAGCCATAGGCTGACTAAGAGCAGAACTTTCAGAAGCTTTGTGTTCGAGATCTGGTAAAATCTTTCTTTTGTTTGTTTGTGTTTGTTTATATGCTCTTCCTCAATAAAGCTCCCTGAGCAGGCAGAAGTGCTGTAGGCATCCAGATATGAGTGTCTGCAGAAGCTTTGTCCAACAGAGGATGAAGTGCTGCCTTTCCTCAAACTTTTTGCCTCACCATCTGGCTGTGCCTGGGATCCCCTGCAGAAGATGCTTCCCGGGAGTCCTGCTTTGGGTCCCGAGTTGGTCGGTGACATTGAGACTCAGGGACTTCTGAGTGGGCACAGGGAGTAATTCCAGGTCCCTAGGCACTGAGCAGAGGCAGGCCAAGCCATCCCAGATTTCTAAAGGATCTGTGTTTAGCTGCTCGCCAGGCTGCTGGCTCCCAGCTGCCGAGGCTGAAGTCCGTGAAATTCTAAATGCCAACTGTGTGTATATGTATGTGTGTGTGTGTGTTTGTGTCTCTGTGTGTGTGTGTGTGTGTCAGTGAGGAGAGCTGGGGATGGGGAGGCAGGGAGGAGTGCTAGGCTTGGGAGGGAGGGAGGAAAAGAGGGAGGGAGGTGGAGGGATAGAGGAGGGGAGGGGGCCCGGTGCCTGTGATTGGTAAAGCTCCACGAAGGCATCTGCCAGCAGGACTTCAGAGGAATGTGAAACCAAATCATTTAGAAGTTAAAGATAGACACAGAATACACAGCATCTTGAGCCAGGGTTTAAATTCACCCCTCTGCGCCTGGCTTCTCGCAAAGCTCTGCTTGTCAACTTGCCTCTGTCTCCTCTAACAACTTTAATATTTCTTAAAAATAACATCATTTTGGATACTTTGGAATTACTAAGGTGGCAAAAGAGATCATGGTGCATACAGTAGGGTAAGTAAGAAGCTTGCCTTTGCATGCATTTACTAGGGAGGTTCCTGTGGGCTTTCCTGCTGCTTTCAGAGCACTGACAGTTCTTCTGAGATGAGGTGGATACTTAAGTAATGCTTTCCCTGGGCAATTTATTCCTCCATTTTCCCCGTATGGGTCATTTGAACTCTATTCCTCAGTGAAGTGTTAACTCACAAGGTTACTTTTCTTGGCATACCTAGGGAGTCATGGGCTTTAAGAATTTTGCCATTACAGTTTGGAGTGCTGTTTTCCTATCAGATTATTTTTGTTACACATCTTTGCTCTTCGTTAGTGGGACGTGCTGTTTGAAATGCTACTTATTATTACAAAGTTGAAAGGCAAGTTGTTTTCCATGTTAGAGAGGGTGTAATCATTGTTTGCTTGCTTGTTTGGCCAAGGCTTCACTTATGAACTATTTACTCATGGGTAAATTGTATCTCAACACAGGGTTAATTAAATTTAACATTCTTGTTTGTTTGTTCCAAAATAGTGCCTTTACTTGGAATTTTGGGGGGGGGAGGTTGGTTTGATTTTCTTTTTTTAAAAGATTTTGGTTCTCGTTTTCTCTGAACAAAGTCATCTAGCTGTAATTTCAATATGTGCATGTTCCCCTGATAGTGCTCACTTAGTGGATTTGTGAGCAAAAAAAAGAAGGTTCAGGCCATCATGTTCTTTCTAGAACTTATCGAAGTAATTCCAGTATCTAGCAGATACATCTCATTTATCAATATTTTTTTCAGGCAGTTTCTCAAATATTTCTGGTGAAGTTGTGCTTCTGTAATCAGTAAAATACAGAAACTTAGTGGGCCATTATGTGTAATATATAGGGAGAACTTACAGTCTGAGAGCTTTGTCTAAATGTATGTTTTGGGTGAGTGTCGCTTAAATGCCAGCGTCATTTTTACCGTTTATTCTGGGCGCGTGTGTTTTACACTCGTAGTAGAGAAGCTTCTAAGTTTGGACTTGATGGCAGTTCACCCAAACATACTCAGAATTCCTAATGTGTTAGTACTGCCCATAATAACCAGAGGAAATAGGTGTTGTATGTGGATAGCTGAAAGGCCTAACATTTTTGGTCATAGATACCACTGCTGAAAAGACTCACATAATGGCAGTGTGTGTCTTGCAAAATACGTGGAACTGAGTGAACTAAAATAGAAACAGTGCCTCTGTTTCAAGGAAAGATGATGTGTCTGGTTATGTTTTGGTATCTTTCTTGCATTTGATGGAGTTCATCCCTGTTGATCGGCTTGCCCAAATTTTGCAGGGCATGTAGGTATATTGAGTTGAGCCAAGCTGCTGTGAAGTGTTTTCTGTGTGATCAAGTGTAGGGGAAGGAGGAGAAGGAAGTAGATAACATTTAAGGTAAATCTGGGGAAAAAAACAGATGCAGGGCTGAGAAATGACATTCAGGTCAGTTGTCTTACAGTTTGTACTACTTGGATGTTTGTTTAACTAGCTCAGTTTAGCTCAGCATTTCAGTCCCATGCTAAATTTCCAGGCCAACAGTTGCTTACACTAAGGAATTGCTGTAACACTTGTTTTGGTATCGAAGTGGAAGATCTTTAAAACAAAAAGTGTCAAGATGAGTAAAACTTGCAGTGGGGCTGGTAAAGACACTGTTAATTTCTGGCTCTTGGACAGGATCCTGTGCAACTTCAGTCAAGTCATGCGAGCTCTTGGAGCTCCTGCAAACCAGAAGGGGGTGGAAATGCCTCTGTTGCTTCTCTGTGTTGGGTATCTAGGTATCAGTTCCTTGGGCTAGGCATCGCCTCTGATAAGGCTTGACACCTTCTGTTTTCAGATGCACCATCCCCAGGGCTATGGACTCCCCACAGAGGAGGAAGAATCCACGGATTTAGGAGTAGGGGCTCACTGCACCTTTTATAAGCTTCCTAAACTTAAAGAGAAAAATAGACTGACGTTCAGAGGTGAGCAGAAAATAGAATTAATGTTCCATGGAAAATTCCTGAGTCAGTTCAAAATTAAATTGCATTTCCCTACCACAGTGTAGGGAAGCTTTTTCAGAAGTTATAGTTCAGGAGCACGATGTTCCCATTTCATTATCTGAGACCCTTCTCCCTTAATTAAATGTCCAAGAGGCACCGGAGAGCTTTGTCACAAGGAAGCATGCTTTGTATTCTGGGAAGTGAAGCTGCCTGAAAAACTTCGCTCCTGTAAGGGAATGAGCATCTGATCCAGGAACAGGGAGTTGCCAAGTTAACTGCAGTGTGGTATTGGCTTGACTTTACAAAGTGTATTCTGGTCTGTCTAATCCACAGCTTCTTCCAGTTGTCCTAGCAATAAATGGAAATTCTTCAATAAACTGGTATTTTCCCATAGAAAATATTGCTGTATTTGATACAGTTTCTAAATTATTAAAACGTTAACATATTTGCTGAAAGGGAAAATCCTTGGCCAGCTGTTCGGGTGAATTTTTCATGGTTAGGGTGAGTATGGTACTGCATGTATTCACTGGTGATGATACTACACAGCAATGTGATAGTGCTGAGACTTTTGGGTAAGGATGTGGTAGCTTTATCAGGGCACAACACAGAGACTGGAAGCTCTCTCCCCTCCCTCTTTCTTTCCCTGACCCCTTCTCCCAGCCTAGCCCTGTGCTCCTAAGGTGACTAGGATTTGTTGGGAAGCCAAGAGGGAGGAAGGAGAGAAGGAGGCAACGCTTCCTTGAGGGTTTTTGTAACAAGATGTTGCTAAGGGTGGTGACTGTGTCTTGGTGACCTCTTGGTCTTTCCTCACTGCAGCCTTCGTCACCTTTCCCAGCAGCCCCACTAACCCCACATAGGGGGAAATAGAGAGGTGCTGCTGAGACAGAGATGATGGGAGGGCGAGAGCACCTGCCTACCCCCGGCTCCTCCCTCTTGCTGCTGCAGAGAGAGGAGAGGTCATGAAAGCTGTTGGTCTTCAGGAAGGTAAGACAGAGGAAGGAACACTGATGAGGAGAGCACAGGAATACAGAAGAAGCTGAGTATTTTACAGTGTTCATCACTAGTATATGCCTTGCTTTCCTGCTCCAAGGAGCTCACTGTCTGGTGTCTCTCTGGGACAAGCACTGCTTTGACACAGCGAGTAGCATGTCTGGAGGAGGCAGGTCACAGTCCTTGATTTTTGTTACCATTAAGTTGTAAGTGACTTTGTAATGAGAGTTCAAAAAAATCACACTCTCTGAGGTGAAAATGGGTTTGCAGCATTTCTTCCTTTACTAAATCCTACACTTCTTTCTTTCAAACCGTGCTAAAATCAGTGGCTGGGATATGCTTATGGGTGTTAAAAACCCCTCCTTGCAAGACTTTACGGTTACTGTACGTAGTTCCCATTTTCTTTCTTTATATCATGATCTTTTTTTTTTTTCCTTTGTAAAACTTTGCTTCTAGCCTCATCTTCAAGCTTTTTACAGTGTTCTTTTTGCCATAAAAAAGAAAATAGGAGTGTCATCAGGAACCATTTGGTAGGGAGTTTAAGGACAGTTTCTCCAAGGTTCCCCAACAATGTACTGCTATTTTTCTGAGCCCAAAAATACATAGAAGGAGTTTATAGTGATACAATTTCATCTTGATCCTAATGAATCTGTTCCCAGTAAGAGCAGCTAATTTGTTTTGGCAGAGTATGACAGTTAATGCTTTCTACAGTGCAGTTCACTGTAGAAAGCCTCAATTTTGTAATTCTATACAACACACACACACCCCCACACACACCCAGACCATGTAAACCCAAAACTAATACAATTATGATGTCCTATGTAGCCACGTTATCACCTTTGAGTCCACAAGTCGAAAAACTAGGGAAGCTGCCAGTCCAAGTGCTGTCAAAACTCCTTGACTTACTGTTCATTCTGGCTCCTGGTATATCAGGGAATAAAGTACTTCCTGGCATATTATTCCAGCATGCAGTGACTTCACCTGGAAACACAGTGATACTTCCCGCTAATAGGATGCTTAATGCACCTAATTGCACCAATGGTAGTTGAGAGAATGGCTAATACATAACAGTCTTGAAAAAACCATCCTCGCTGGCAGGGGATATTACAGGAAGCTGAGTTTTACTGTCTCTTTCCTGTGTCTGAACCAATTACATGGTCTCTTGCTATAAAACTTGAATTAGGGATTATACTCTGAGTAATAGAGATAGGGAAGCAGTGGAAATAATGAATGTTTATTTATTAATTTATTTGTTGGCATGGTGGTAGCTGTTTGCTGAACATAACCTTCCCTGAGGCAGTGGAGGGAACAAGTTGGCTTCTGTGCTTGTGATCTTTGACAGGCCCTGTAAGGAGCTTGACATATCCTTTTCTGAGAGTGGTGACGGTAATACTTGCCCAGTTCTGTGAAGTGCTCAGGATCAGGGGACAAAAAGTAGTACCTAAGTGCTGCATTGTTATTTTCTTTTATATCTATTGTAAAGATAAGACTAGTCTGGTATGAAATACCTTCTTGCAAATTTGTAAGAACACACAATGAAACATCCAAAGAAAAAATAGGGAGAAAAATGGAGCAGAGACAGAAAAGTCTGTGAGCAAGTAGACTTTAAAAGCAATTTAATGACAACTTGTGACTAGTTCTTTTAAGCCCAGTAAAAGTAAGTTCAGGCAAAGCACAGAGGAATGTGCTTGGAATGAAGCTGTCCTTGAGTACTCATTACCAAGTAACAGCAGTAAATAGAATTAGTAGTCTTTCCTACTGCATTTAAAAAATAACCTCATTTAAGAAAAATCTATGCTTTCTAGTAACTGCAACCTTTTCAGTACATGTTCATTCCTAATGTAACATTGCCCTTGGAGGACAATCAGGGAACACTTTGATTTATAAAGCAATGGTAGTTTGGCTATCAGGTGTTTTGTCTCCACTATTTTTTTTAATTTACAGTTCATTTCTATTGGATTAAGAGGCCTATTGTATGATTTGTGTGACATGGAAATCCAATCCATTCTCTGGCTTTAGATCTTTCGTTTTTCCTCTAAATTGACTTGAGAAAAACTAACTGTACATCTAAAAAAAATTTAAATTACAGTTTTAAATCAATTACATAGATTTAAGCATTTTTTAACTTCTGAATTGATAATTCTGAAATCTTGTCACTTTTTTGATATGGAATCTTAACTATCCTGTATGCATGAAACCTTTCTCACCTACCTGAGGAATTAATTTTAAATTTAGACCAGGGAGCTTGCCAGTCCTTTGCACTAGGACCCAGGAAAAAGACAAGTATGAAAGTACTTGGTATTTAATGTATATTTCTAATTGCTGTTACAATAACAAATATTTCACTTTTCTTTGTATACGTGCCAACAAAATATGTTTCTAAACAGACCGAACAAAATGCAAAGTGTTTTATGGTTTTTTTTTTGTTCTTAAAAGTTCAATAAATTTGCATGTCTCATTAGGGAAAATAAATCACATCAGTTTAATGCAGATACAAGTTGTGTTATGCTGGGTTGGTACAGGAATGCAAGGAGAGTTTAACAGAGTTGAAAGTCAGGCTATGTTCTCTGCCAGGTTATTCTGTAAACAAGACATGTTTTTCTTCTTTTAAAAAAACACTTCTGATAAGCATCTATCACACTACTTTCCCTTCTACCTATTCTGCATCTTGGCTTCCCATCTCTCTCTGCCACCTTCCAGACCTCTTCATCCAGACTTCTAAATAGTCATCTCTCTGATTCCAAACATGCAGTTGAGTGTCCCATCAAACATACAGTCACAGCAGCCATGGCAGGCTGGCAGCACATCCAAAAGTGGCAAAAAGTGGCAAAAGTGTTTCTCCATCTCCTCTGCTTGCCTAGAGAGTCTCAGCTAAGGAGGAAATTTCTGGAGGACTCGCATTTTCAAATACAAAAGGTTGTGTGTGGCTTGCAAGGAGGGCACTGGGCTTGTCTCCCATGGACTCATGTCGGTTCAAAACAGAAGTCATCAGCAGAGGTGCAGACGTGCAGCTGCTAGAACAATCCATCGCATTTCTAAGAACTCTTAAGAACCATCCTTGAGGAAGTAGGACATTTGTTAATGAGTTCAATGGCTGTCCACTGATAGCAGCAGAAAGATAACAGTTGTACCTGCCTGCTAGGTTTAAAGTTTTTGTGTGAACACATGGAGGAGCGAATGCACCTCAGTGAAAGAATGGTAAAAGATTTCTTTTGCCAAAGGTAAAACTATTTCTTTTCATGAACTTCAGCTTTGAAAATTGCTGAAAATGTATAAATAATACATTAATCTTGACTGTTATATCTGATATGTAAAGTTTGAGGTCAACCATAAAATTCATCAGAACAACTGATAAAAAGGTTTTATAGTAAGAAGTGAGGGTAGGCAGAGGAAACTTGCTAAAATGATGATGGCAAAAAGCAATTATGTGACTCCAGGTGATAGTAAATATGATTTCTCTAGTCACACAGCTAAATAAATAAATGAGGCAGTGGATGATTGAAAAGGATCCAAGTAAATATAATTCTTCATCTACATTAAATCTGGTACTGTATTCCTAAATAGAATTAAAAGTGTTAAGAGTTTAAAGACTTCTTGAAAAAAATACTTTCCAGGCTTAGGTAAACTTTTTGCAGGACAGTACATTTTCAGGGAAGGGAAAAGAGGCGTTTGCCGGGAGTCACACGCAGTTACCTGTAACTCAGTGGTAACTTGGACTGAATGAGCCTAATCTTTGCTGTTACACTTTTTAATATCCATTTTTATTGGAATAGTGTGTTCTCTATAAAAAAGGCATAAAATGAGAAGACAGACTGATAATCTTTCAGGCCGCTCTCTTTTTCTGAAAGCGGAAATAAATTCCTTGTGAACAATGCCTCAGCTTTTGTAACTGTGCACGTAGAGTATTAAACAAGTCAACCATTGTGTTACATCCAAAAGAAAACAAGCTTTGCCAGAAAGCAGCCCCAGCCTAGCCAGGTCTGTTCATACCTATTTCACAGGTCACTAGTCCTATCCGTTTTTTGTTGGACCCCATAGTAGGTGACTGCTTGGGCTTGTACTGCGTATTTCAGTCTTAAAAGAAAGAGTTTTTCCACCCTGCTCCTGGGAGATAGAGCAGTTAAAAAGAGGGGAAGTTTATGCAAATACTGGCCTGGTCCTTGATGGATTTGCAGTATTTTGCACTGTTTGCTAATTAAAGACTATACTTGACTCGATGCCTTTCGTGAGGCAGCATCACAAGAGCACACTTGGCTCCCCAGGGGCACAGAGGCTGCAATTGGTGTGTTTACCTCCACAGGGCTCACTGAGATTTGTGTCAGTAGCTCTTGACACCAGTACTGGCTGGGGAACAGCTGGTGGGACAGCAGCTCTTCAGGAAAGGATGAGGGTTATTGCTGTGGATCTTCAGCTGAACGTGGATTGGCAATGTTGAGCTGACGCACAATAGTAAAGTAAAAAAGAAAAGCACTATATTGGGATGCATAGGGGATTACAGCCTGCAGGGAACAATCCCCGCATTCGTGAGTGCTCAGCTGGAGTCCTGTGTTCAGTTTGGAGAACTGCTCTTGAAGGAAAGGATGACCACTTTGGATGTAGAGAAGAAAGCAGTAAAGAGATCCAGGGGACGTGCCCCAGGAGAAATGCTTATGTTTTCTGTGCCTAAAGAAGTGGAGCCTTCTGAGGAGTGAGTAGGACACAAACAGTTTTTCAAGCATAGATAGAACAGAACAGGCTGTAGCAAAGAGTGGACTACTAAGCTCTTTTCTGTGCCTCAGACAAAGGGAAAGGGTTCTAAAGTGAATCAAGAAAGATGAGGTAAACAGTAGGAAAATGTTATCCCCGAAATACACTGCCATTGGTTCATGTGGAGTCTCCATCACTGGAAGTGATAGGAATGGCTTTAATAAACCTGACTGAAGTGTATCTGACTTTACCTCACAGTCGGAGGTGGATTACATGTCTTTTCTACCATCCCTGTGATTTGGTGATACTGGCGATAGTACTGCACATGGAATTACTGCAATGATAGACGTGCTCTCTGAATTCTGGTTGCAAAGATCTCTCTGCAGAGTGGAATACGTTTTGCTGAGGTACAGGAGGCACTTAGTCATCATATAATTTCCTCATTTTGAAATGTTCCATAGGTAAGTGGTTAAGGCATAAACAGCTGGCTTTGCATTTCAGCTCAAACATCGTTGTCCTGAAATATTTGGGGACATCACTTGGTCAGCTGGCACTTGACAGTCCATCCTAAATTTGAAACACATAATTGGATTCTTCGGATGAAATCCGAGTTCCCTTTGAAGCCATGGGGTTTTATAGGGTAAAAATTTCACACTGAGGACACAGTGATGTCCACTTGTATGTGCTTGACGTTCCTTTTACAACAGGCAGGCCTGTTTTCAGGACAGGGATACAATGAGTGGGTTGTAAGAGTGTGTAACCTTTGCTATGACAAACATTTGGTTTCAAAAGGGGGCCTTTGGAGTGCCTGTGTGGGTGGGTGAGAGCTTACAACAGGCATTACATGAAGTGAATTAATTACTTTTTCCTTTTTTCCAGATAATGTCAACAAAACTAATTTACACCATCTGTTCCAAAATAGAGAGAGGCAGTCAGTAGAAAAGCAGCACCCATTTTGTTTTTTAACATTTCTTTTGATAATACTTTAGGCTTTCTGTGTTCTCTTGAGCGTAATGTAATTTCTTCCCTTTTTCTCATTGGGGAGAGGGATATTCTCCCCCAAATGTATTTTTTTTATTGCCAATGTCCTTTAATTTGCATTTAGTATTCTGATAGTTGTACCTGCAAGTTAAATTTTCTTCAGTTACTGGTTAATCCCTCCCAATGAAATGCATGCAGAGAAGTCTCCAGGTGCTATGAATTGGAATAATTCCATGGAAAATACTTTGGCTCTGTTTATGCCAGTATTAATTCAGAGCAAGTTCACTGTTCACAGATTTAGAGTAGATGATGATGTCAGAATTTCATCCTTAAAAAGAGATCACAATGATGCAGAAGCTCAGTGTGAATCTCAGAGCTGAGAGTTACATTTTTGTGCCTCATAATGTGTTGTTGCATTTCACATCCCGATTTCTTTGCAGGCTTTTCTTAATTGTGCAGTGATGTGCCATGTGTAGGAATTGCATGTGCATACCTGAGGCTAAAACAAGCCCACAAGGAAGCACAAACCCCAGATTTTAGGACCACCAATAGATCAGTTGTTAATAACCTTACGATGTTATTATGACTAACACTACAGACATAATTAAATCGGAATGATTTGAAACTGCCATTAGGGGGAAGAAGACAGAGGAAAACAGTTTCATTCTCACAACATCGTGTTTTCATTGACCTACTTACAGTAGGGAAGAAAATGTGTCCCTTCCCATTACAGAAGAATAGGTTTGTTCAGCAATTTTATAATGCAACTGCACAAGAGAATACTGGCTTTACTAACCACTCCAGGAGGACTTGGAAAGGAGAGTAATGTTATTTCACACAGTTAGGACTAAGACATGTAAATTCCTGTCCAAGCCATAATGCTATTCATTTAAACAATTTGGCAGAAAGTGCATTGAGTGGGGGGAAAAAAAAAAAAAAGGAGAAAAAGAGACTTCAAAGGTGAGAGGAAAAAGACTTGTGCTTGGGCTGCAGCTGTGCAGAGAGACCTTCTGTGGGCAATTACATTTCCTTCATCTTCCCTCCTTCGAAGTCCCTGCCATCCCTGAGAGCTTCAGACCTCCTGCCTGGTGTGCCTTGCAGCTGAGCATCCCTGCAGCTTGCTTTTGCCTCAGCAGGAGTTTCCTTGTGTGCTTTGTGTCAGGGATTTACTGAACTGCATGAAGGGATGGTGTAGGGCCCAGTCCCGCTGGAGTGCCCAAACTCGCGATGGCATCAAGCATCTGCCAATGTGCGAGTGTGGGCACCCAGCCTTTGGGACCACTGGGCTGGAAGCAGAGGGGTCCTGAGCATTGGTGTGAGGTTCAGCTCCACCTCTGCACATCCCCTGTCCCTACCAAAGCCCCCAAGTGGGGAGCCATGACCACAAATCCTGCTGCATCTAAAACACCTCCAAAGAGGAATCCTGTGTGCTCTTCCTCCTCCGTGCCTGTCCCACAAACCGAGAGTGTGAGATGCAGGTCTCTGGGTTACTCCAGACACGGGGCATCGTGCTGCCCACTGGGTAGGCAGCACAGGGGGCTTGGGGTGCAACCCTTCTCCTCCGGACTTGTGCATGTGTTGTTTTAGGTTTGTTGTCTTATGCCTGAGTTAATAAAGCATCTTTATCTGAAAATAAACACCTGCGGCTAGTCCTTTCTAGGCTGCTCAGGTCACATTCCTCCACAAGGTGTTGTTGGTAATTTAGTATTGTCAGAGGCATTAGTCACTGCCATAGTAGCTTAATAATGCATGGTAGGAGCCAGCTGGTAATTAACAAATTAGAGATATCATCTACATTTTCCTCAAATATTTCATATGTAGCAAAAATAATTAGAAGCAGAGCACTTGGGGTGTTCAAAGCTGCAACCTATATTTAAAACATCTTGCCATGTTAGGAAATTATTCATTCTTTTAAAGGTCAGTGAGGCCTAATTTTGCTGCTGTCCCAGGATTCCTTAATACACACCCAAAAGCTGTGTAGTAGGGAAAGAGCCAGAGTCCTGTCTTTTTTTTTTTTTAACCCTTTAATTTTGACTTGTTTAGCAAATTGATCCCAATGGCTGATTTCTGTGCCTGTTTTTAGGAGTGACATGACTTTGTAGGTCGCAGCTGCTCTCTTTTGCACTTAACTTCTTTTCATGTTAGAAGCACCTTGAACTGGAAGGTTGTGTGCATGTGCGTGTGTGATAGATAAAACCAGCTTGTAATTGAAGCAAAAGAGAGAAAAAGCTAACACAAATTGTATGAAACTGCTTAAGTGGGAAAGACACAACAGTATGAGTGAAGGTGACAATGGGTTTCGCTATGTAGTGTAAGTAAAATATGCTGGTATGCATGAGCTTGCTTTAACTCATTTGGCATCTCCTCATTTTATCACCAGATGATGACCAGCAGTTTCAAACTGAGATGCTCTGAGATTACCTGTGCGTGATGTTTGACTGATAGTATACTTGGATATGGCTCCCTTCCATGCTGCTTCAGCTCAGTACTCCTCGATCCTCCTCCAGCCTGACTCCAGGACTCGGCTCTGAGTATCACAAGCATTTGACTCTGCTTTTTTTCTGGGGCAGGATCTGATCTGAGCACTCTGAGGCAGAGGAAGCAGGGAACAGAGCAAGCGGTCGGAGGAGCATCATTTCTGCGGGTAGGGTGTGGTCAACTGTCTTCCTGGGGAGCATTGGGGTACTAGCAGTGGCTTTGAGAAGTTCAATGTATGTTTGAAAGCATTCTCCTTGAAGATAACAAAATGCTGTCGAAAATGTGGTTGAGTGCTTTTTTGATACAGAGCACAAAGTTTTTGTCAGGCAGTGACACAGTTTGTGTTTGAGCTTTCAACTTGTTTCAGCAGATGGGAGCTGCTACAAAATGCCATGAAAGGCAGAGAAGAACCTTCCCTCTAATGCCTTTGCTCTTTGCTGCATTTATTCACCTCCACATTGTTTGATGGAGGAGCACTGAGGATTTCAAAGCATGTGTTTCTGAAGCTTATGAAAGAATGGGAATTCCATATGCAATTTCTGTTAAGATTTTTAGCCTCTTAGAGTCAGGCTCAGGCATTTGGAGTGCTTCTTAATACCTTTTGGAACTAAAGCACAGAGGGCAGAGGTAGAAAGGGCTGTTGAGTTATTTGCATAACGTTGATAACATTGTAGAGTAGTTTTGTGCACCCTGAATTCTCTTTTGTTGTTGTGGGTGGCTTTTGCTTGGGGTCTTTCTGGTAGTGCTTTGTACTGACTGTTGTCTCAGCAGAAAACTTTCCCTGTTTTTACTGTGTAACAGTAGAGCATGAAAGCTCAGGCGACACTGGAGTCACACAGCGTGCAGACACGGTGAGAGAGAGATCCTGCTGACTGCACTCAGGGTGAGTGAGAGCTGATACGCAAGAGGGCAGACAGAAACACAGGAGCATGCCACCCTTAACCTGTGATCCCACAGCAGTGGTGAGAACAGGCCTCACACCTCCCAGACTAGGTGCAAGCAGCACCTAGCAGCAGGTTCTTTTTGCAATGCTGCTGGGCAGTCCTGGCCCCTCCCCTGTCCAGACCAAGGAGCCTGTTGAATGCACTATTTCTCTTTTGACTGGTGCTTCTGGAGCGGTCCCACCTGGTTCTGCCCCTGGCCATCGAGTGGCAGCTCAGCACACACACACATGCACACACACACACACACCTGGCAGGGCTCCTGACATCCACAGTGAAGGCACGGCTGGACCATCTTGCCTGTGGATCTCTCCCAGTGACAGAATAGCATTTCCTAGGGTGAGGGCTGCTCCTGCAGGCAGGGCCTTGCAGTTCATCCAGAGTTTACAAGGCACATCAAATTTTACTACAGTTGGCACCGAAGAAAATGTTTCACATTTTTCGTCCCCCTGAAGCACTTCCTATACACAAACAATTACACAGACTTTGTAATGATTATGGCCTTTTAAACTGCTGTATAAATATTGGTACTACAGTTTTTTAAATTATTTTTTATCCTTTGTATTAATTCTGTTCATGACCTTCACATTTCGGGTTTTAAAATGTCATTACATTCCATAGAAGACTAGATTGCTGTTGAGGGGAATCAAAATAAGTAACATAGCAGGGGAGAAAAAAAAGTTTTATTTCTTCGATCTGATAGTTCATGTGACTGTGGAAGGTAGGGGGTGTCTTTAATACCTGTCACTCCTTTGTACTGATGCTTTTGAAATATTTGGGCACAACTCATGGAGCTTTCTGTTCACCTGGGGGCGAAGAAAGACATTCAGTCTGAATGTCCTTAGTTGCTGCCTTTCTCACATTTTGTTTTAGTATTTCTGCAAAGAGGCTATGCAGAAACCCCAAAGCAATTTAAGCCTCTAAGATTTCTCTATTCTGTAGTTTATTTTGACAAGATACGATCCATATAGTTCTCTATTAAAGGAGTATTGTAATATTTGGATATTGCATTCAAAACACTGCGTTTCAATACAATTGCTCAAAACCAAACTTTATATAGGTAAAGTATATTATTTGTTGCATTATTTTTATTCTATCTGTATAATTTTTTTTGAAAAAAAAATCTCTCCGTCACATTTTGTGTTCTTTTCCCCCATTTAGGCTGTCCTCTTCATATTTTATTTTTATGTGATATTTGGGAAGCAATAAGCTAATCTGTGTGTCCTATGTGCAGTCTGGATGTCTGAATAAATTCCACAAAGACTGCTGCTCATTGGCTGACTGCTGCACTTGCAATTTACTTTTGCTAACGAAAACGCCAAAGCCCTGGAGCTGAACGATTTGATTCTGAATGCAAATGGCTAAGCTGGAAACCCATTTACTTTCTAGTTTTTGGAACTGATAGATGAGATTGAAGAGTCCCTTCCAGGGTTGCATGGGCAGTAGTAGAAGTTCTGCGGTCGCTGTGAGGAATTTTGTTTGAACTTGCAGGTATCTGTTAGAGTTGTTCAGTGCTTTGCACTATGCTTACAGAAAGTACTTCCTTTTATTTCAAACAGCAAAGCAAAATGTCATCCCCACCCTCAGTGTCTTCCTCTCTAAAACAAAACAACAGGTGACTAGATCTTGAAGTGTCATGTGTGGCATCTTTGGCGATTGTTTTCTGTTCTCAGTAGTGCTGGGGTATGAACTTGAGGTCATCCCAGCTGCTCTGGACATCTCTCTGCTCACTGAAATAAAGACTGCCTGGTTTATTCATGACTATTTGCTGAGGCTGCTTTTACATGTGCACTTGCTTTGCATATAGGATACCAAATGCTGCCTGTAAAGATCCGTGTTGACATCCTGCAGTGAGAGTTTCCCTGCCGATGAGAACCCAGGCACGTATATATATGTTTTTGAAGCAAATGGTTTTGATGATATGTGCAAGCTTGTCTGCTCAGTCTGTCCATTTGAATGTAGCCTTCCGCGATTAATTTCCAGGGTGAAAAATTCAGTCCATCCTGTTTATAATTACATGTGTTTATTCAGTCTATTGTTAAAGCTGGTGCTGTTATTCATGCACAATTTTTGCTTCCATCTAAGTTTTATTATACTTTGATCTCCTGTAGCACCCAACAAACCTTTAAAAACCACTTCCCCAGAAGCTGTTATTTCACTGTGATTATAAAAGAACATGCATATGAATCACAAATGAGAATATTACCCAACAAGATGCTCCTTGGAACGGGAAAGCACTGTATTGCAATACAATATTTTAATCATTTATAAGGTGTCAGCTGTTAAAATGTTGTTGGTTTGAGGTTTTTTTAATACTGTACATTGAGTACGAGGATAATGTGAAAAGCCTTTTCACTGGAGATATTTTTGGTCTTTTGAAACTTTTTTAAGTTTCCATCCTCATACTTTTGTTACAGATTTGAAAAGGAAAAACTGAAATATACTACTGCCTCTAGAGTGTGAGTATATATGCGTACATGTTTATCACATATGTACAGATACTTTCTACAAGCTTTTGACTTTAAGGGAGGTCCACAGTATGCTTGGTCCCTCTTCGTTTCTACAGAACATCTTGTGAGAAAGGGCTTTGCCTGCTGAGACCCTTTCACAGTCAGGATCTGTTGTCATTGTAAGCAGATTTCTCAAATGAGTGGATCTGGCTGAGCTGTCATTTCTTCACAAGGCTTTATCCCTGGGCTGGCTTCAGTCACACACGTTTGTAAATGGTACTGATAACAGAAATGGAAGGAAAGAAAGGAATGAAGAAAGCTTCAAGGAATCTTGTTTTGAATTGCTTTCATGAAGGTGTCTCCTCTCCCCATTCAGACATAGGACATGTGCCTGCAGGTGACAACATGAGTTCCTCCCTGTCCTTTCCTCAGGCTGGTGGGATGTTCTCCGACACCGGTCATGAGCTGCAGAGCTCACTCACCACTTCACTGTGCCCAGCAACAATGCACAGCATCTTAACAACTGCTGAAGCTGAAACCAATTTAGAGCTGCCTTGTACCTGGAGCAGAGAGGTTGGGGTCTGTCAATCACAGCTCATGGAGATGTTCCCTGGATGGTGCAGACTGGTGGAGAAGGCAGTGGAAGAGGAGACCTTTCCAGCATAGGATCTTGGTCTGACCCCTGCTTTTGGAGCAGAAATATTATTATTATTGTCATTAAGAATTCTGTCACCACTGGGCAGTGATGCAGAGCACTGTTCTGCTTCCCTGGGTATCTGTTCCTCAGCTTCCTTGCTTTGGAGTGGAAACAGGGCAAGGGAAAGGACCAGCTGCAGAGCTGCAGTTGTTTTGAAGGAACTTTGCACTTCATTAGTGGAATGAAGGTACAGTCTGGGTCATTTAATTTCCCATATTGATGTAGGCAACAAATCAGAGAGATGTGTTGGGGAATTATTGGACACATCTGATTCTTAGTTTTTAAATAAAGAGCAGGACTTTGCAAATATTTTAGGAAGTGTTAAAAGCAGCTGGAGAGAACAGGTGAAATACTTGTAAACTATCTTCTCTTTTAAGTGCTAAAGTTTGGACAAAAGGAATTGAGGTTTTTGTAGGAAGAAAAGTGTGTAATGAATAAATTGATTCCTACCCAGATCACCTCCACTTGTCATACTGGAAAATGTAGCAGCTGTGATTCCTATAGTGGTATTTAAAGTGACATGTATATTTAAATCTGAGTTTGTCTAGTGCAACTTGGTTAAAGCTATCACTCCAGCACAATGATACCGTAAGAGCTTTACAATTTAAGCCAGATCTCTTTTGGTTCTTATGCCATTCTCAGCCCCATTGTAGTGAATACCCCAGATGGCTCATGATCTGTGCTTTCCGATCAATCTGCAGTGATTCTTCTGTTTCTCCCTTTTTCACAACCCCTCTGTTAGACCAGGGTTCTTCATGTATGTGCCCTTCACAAGCTTTCTGGTTGAGGAGCGATGACAGGAATGGTATTCCTGCTTGTTTTTGCCTGGACAGCAGCAATCTTTAGTGTGATAGATGTGTGTGGTTGTGGAGCAGGGAGGGAACGTGGTCTGTGACAGAGACTTGAAATTAAGGTATTCCAGGATGACTTTGTGCTTTACCTTTCCTCATGATTTCAAAACTAAAAAGAGTTCAGTCAGGAAAAGAACTCCCCCTCTTCTCACACCCTACTAATCTGGCCTAACGGCTTTTTGTAAAGTATGTGCATTCATTCCTAAGTGCATTCATTTTTCATTCATAAAATAACCCTGTTTATACTGTAGGAATATTGGTGGCGGAAGACGAGGCATTGCATAAACTTACCATGACTTTAAATGCAGTATTGTCATTTGTGTCTGACTTTCAGAGATGGTAAGTAGGTCTAGCTTTGAATGAAAGCCATGGAAAGCCTACATGGCAGTCATACTACTGCAGGGTAATTCTTTCTACCAAGTATCTCCTGTTTTGCTTTCATCTCCAGACCTCAGTAGTCACAATTCAACTGTTTATTGAAGGTGAACTCCTTACCTTTAGTGTCCTATTTATCCAGTCCTGTACTTGTAGTTTATCCTTGTTTTATGCTGTCATATGCGATTTATGATCTAGAACAACAGTACTTCTGATCCTATAGAAAATTGATGAGTAGAGCTGCTCAAAAATAATTTGCACTGGAGATCTTATTATAAGTGAAATTCAGCTAGTTATTACAGAATTGACAGTCTGATTAATTTACCTGTCCAGGGCAGAATGGAAGGTCAACTAAAATCTGAACCCTTGCTAAGAAAGTGTCACTTCATATTAGTGTACCAGGTACTCTCCAAGGATAGGATCACACATTGCCAAAGGTAAGAGGTGCAAAAACTCACTTAAAAACGTAAAAGCAACATCCTGTACAAGTACAGTTATTGAGTAGAACATTGGTATTATAATCTTTCAAATGACAGCTTTATCTGATATAATTCATTATGAAGTAAGTTTCTGGTGTGTCAGGAGTTCTCTTGACCTTACAGAAGAACTTTATAGGTTAACTTTATGACCTCAGGAAATTAAATACATCATTGCAATGCTAAATCTAGTCTTTCCCAGCCTGAAGATAAAAAAATTTCTCTAATACCCACTAGTTATTACACAATGGAAACGTACAAATTCTGAAACTTTGCCTTTTCTTTATAGCTCACACATGCAATCACATTGAATTGTCTTAAGACCATAATGCAAGCTACTTGTTTGTTTGGGGGCTTTTTTTATTTTGGAGTTAGCAGAAAATAAAAAGCTCTTCACCAGTTTTCTCTTCATTGGACTTGTTCTGAGAACTGCAAACCGTACGTTCAAAGATTGGCTCCTAGGTGGGATCTTTTTTGTGCTATATGTGTCACTGCAGAAATACTTTAAATTCATCCAGCAAATCGGGAAAGGAGGCTTCATTGCCAAATGTGCTTTATAGTCCCAGATCTGAGGTACAGTTCTGACCACATTGTTGTCGTGTGGTTCTGGAAACACTCATTTACAACCCTTTCTCCAAGGGTTGGTTTGTGTGAAACGTGCTCCAGTTTTCCTTATGGCATGCTGATAGAGTTGCTTGTTGGTTGTCCAGGTATCCTGTTTCTTGCAGCTAATCTGGACATGGCTCTCAGATTTCTTTTCAATCTGCTGAAATATGACTGCGATAATTTTATCTCAACAGCCTGTACGGCTCCACTCGCATTTAAGCGTCAGTCTGACTGGCTGCGGGTTTCAGGCACATGACCCTGGGAGAGGTACAGACTATTCTTCTGTGAAAACCTTCTCTGTCAGGGTGATGTGCGTGTGCATGCGTCTGGTATAGCTTTGTAATGGCAGACACAAGAAACTGCACTTTGGTGTCTCTCACTGCCCAGACTGGCCACAAAACAGTTTTTCTGGGCTTGTCTGGGTTCAGCTGGCAGCTTTGCCTCCTTTCTGCTTCTGTCCTGTTTTTATCTTACTGCCTATTTTCAGCTCACTCAAGGGTAGTTGATAGTGTAGTCCTCGATAAACAAAATATGTAAATTCCTGATGGTGTAATAGGTTGGTAGCACCACCAATTAGGAAAGTTGCCCAGCCGTTCCTGTTATAGTACACTGGTTTTCAGAGTATTTGTGAAACTTTTAATGTTTGAACTGAAATTTTTCAAGCTAGCTGTTTCCCTCAGCCTGAGTATTTTTGGAATATTTCAGTTCAAGTGATTCAGTGAGACTGAGAACAAGGCAGGCATAAAAATGAGTTGTTTTTTTCTCGTATTTAAACAAAACGTTGAGGTATTTTCTTTGGTGTGCTTTAGTATTCATGTACATCGGAGCAAGGATGTAAACTTCAGCAGAGCGCATGACCTTCTCTTATTTGTCACTGTGTACAAACGCACTGCCAGTGTTTGTACTGTATGTAGCACTCCAGAGAATAAATCCACAGCCCCTTATCCATGTTAAGAACTGGCTGCAGATGAATATCTTTGATGGAGCCAGTTCCCCTACAGGTGCTAGACAGCTTCCGTGCCCGCTCACGGCACCCAAGTTGTTCCTTAGTCCTTGAGCACCTGTCAAGGTTTCTGCTGTATTTTCGCGTGGCTTCAGGTACACAAGTGTGTACCAAGGAGTCAAATACTGTGCCCGTAAGTCTTACACACAGTAAGGGCAATGCTGCAGTTTCATGGGCAGCCTGAACTTTGGCATCTCCTGTCTCTTAAACACCGAGGCTGCTAAAGCAAACACATATCTCTCTTGGTACCAAAATCCACTGGAGTAATTCTCTGTATAGTGTGGTGTTGGCCTTGTTTTGTTGCATAAAGGTGACAGAACCTCCAGATTCTTTCTAGTACTTAACACTGCTTAGCATTCCAAACAATCTTGATCGAGGATCCCAAAGTAGTCTGGGCTTTCACATCTTACTCATGTGAGGCATACATAGCATCTATGCTTCTGTCAGCATTCCAGTAGGAATTCCAGGTGGGGAGCAGAGAGGGACTGACTTCTCTGGTTCTTGGGCAGCACTGTCTCGGGAAAGAGAGTGGCTTACATTCAAAGTTCATTTCTGTTTTGATTTATGAAGCAGTGCTCTTCACAACTTCTAGGTTTCTGCTCTGCATTCAGCCCTTAGATAAACAGGCATCAGAGGGAAAAACCCAAGCAGAAGGAAAACAAATACATGAACATTTTGAAACCTTTGTTGTGGTGCATTGACCAGTGATGAGTAGAAAATAATCCTCCTGTCATCAGTGTGTTTGATGTTAGGATTACACCTCTGTTTGGCTCTGCTTTTTTGTTGTTGCTTTTTCTCTTTTAGCAATCTCCCTTTTCTTTAGAAAGAGTCTTCTGATTCAATTTCTATTTTGTTCACTGTGGTCAGATGAATGTTATTTCCTACTTAGTAAATACTCCATGCTTACCGTATTCTGTCCACATGAGTAGATTTACTTGAGATCAGTGTGAATGTTGCATGATGGAGGGAGCAAAGAATTAATATTTTTTACTGTGCTGCATAATACTTTTGGATACATTTCTATATTGATCCCCCAATCCTCTTACATCTGCCTAAATAAGTTCTTTCTCATGGAAAATAATTTTGCAATTTATAACACTATGAGATCACTTGCCCCTCGAAAGATCTGCTTTATATAGTCCTTTCTTGTTTCAGACACAGTGCTTATGCTCCAGTTTCCTCTCTGGTAGTAATAGTTTAAGAATAAGAAGTAGGTAAAGTTTGCAAGAACTTGTGCGACTTGTGCAACTTTTTTGCAAACTCTGTTGTACCTATTGAAAACACGAGCCAAAAATCTGGCAAATGGGAGCGGTGGCCTTAAAAAGATGTACAAATCAACAGTCCTCCCCCAATTATCCATAGTAAAAAGACTTTGGGATTTTTTTCTGATCTTCACAAGATTTTCTGTGCTGTCTTCTGTATTTCACCTCACTGGACCTCATGTTTCTTGACTGCATGATGCAAAGGCATAAAGAACATGAAGAGTCTATGAGTACATCTCAGTGATTCCACTCTGCAAACAGCTTTCAAAGTTATAAAATAATTAATCAACTGGACAACTAAAAATAGGAGTGAACACCATAGTTAAGTGGTTTATTAAAGACATGGCCTTTTATTAACGTGAGGCAGATTTTCCCACTACACAGGAATACATGTTTGGAAACAAGTAAAAAGAAGACATCCCATGTCCCAGTAATTTGCTCTAGACAAAGGTTGCCTTCCTGATTTCTTCAGGGAAACAGTCAATTTCAGATACTTTACTTTGCGTGGTAACCCATGAGCCTTCATATAGCGATGTATTAAGGGCTTCAAAAACTATCCTAAATTCAGTCATTATTTCAATTTAAATCCAACCTGAATAAATGGATAACCAGCTGCTTACACAAAAATATTTCAGTTAAGAAAGCAGAGTAACTGGAAAATGCCATGGACAAACATATTTCCCAGGTTTTAGATAACGCAGGAAAATTGTTAACCTCATGTTACAAAAAGGAAAGATGCTGAACTGAATGAGCTGATGTGCAGATACGAGCAACTGTGAGTTTATATTGCTGTTGCAATTGGTTACGTGTGTATAGAAATAACTGCTGTGCAGGCTAGGCTGGATGCCAGAGTCGTCTTCTCTGCTTGTATGGTGCTGAGGTTGCCAGTGCCTACACTAGCCGTGATCACTTTGATGTCTGAAATATAATGCAGTGTTTGGTGAGTTCTTTAAAAGAGCAGCAGAGACACGAATCTGTGTCTGTGATGAGAAGTAACAGATGGGTGTTTGCTGGAGATTGGAGAGGGGAATGGCAGAGCAGAGCACAGGCAGGATTTTGCTGTTGGTGTCCTGCCCGTTCCGAGGTGTTCTTACCAGAACCCTACCACAACACTTCCTTGGAGCAAGTCCAGAGGAGGGCCACAAAGTTAACAAGGGGACTAAAGCATCTCCCCTGTGAATACAGGCTGAGAATGTTGGGGCTGTTCATGCTGGAGAAGAGCATGTGTGGAGACCTCATAGCAACCTTCCTGTAGCTGAAAGTGGGCCTACAGGGAAGCCAGAGAGGGGCTATTCATCACCAGCTGTAATGATAGGACAAGGAGTAATGGGTACAAACTGAAAGAGGGGGAATTTAGGCTGGATATTAGCAAGGAATTCTTTCCTGTGAGGGTGATGATGTGCTGGAAAAGATTGCCCAGGGAGTTATGGGTGTGTTCAGGGCCAGGTTGGAAGGGGCTCTGAGTAACCTGGTCTACTGGGAGGTGTCCCTGCTGTGGCACAGGGGGTTTGGAACTACGTGATCTTTAGGATCCCTTTCAACCCGAATTCTGATTCCATGATTTTGTTTGTAAACAGAATTCAGGTTTCTGTGTACAAATGGGTTCAGAAACAAAGGCTTGAAAGAAAGAAAAAAAGTCCTAGATTCCAAAAAGATTTAAAAATCTTGGCTGTGTATTTGCAAGTAGAAACCTGTGACAGTTACTCTCTGGTCATGTGAATCAAGTGGCCTTTAAACAACAGAAGCATTCAGATGATCAGCTGGGAAGTGGATTTAGGATGTCAGTTCAAGTAGGCTCACTCTACTGACATTAAACGTAACTTTGGAAATGAAACTTTGCCCCTGGCTGTGTGATAAAGGAAATAAAACTCCCGTTCTCAGATAAAATACATAAATCTCAGGATATGTGATACCATGTACTGCTCATCCTGGGAATTTGCACCTTACACTGCAGAACAGAAAAAAAACATATAGACACTGCACAAAGAAATAAGATACAGCTCATTCACAAAAAGTGCCATTGCTTATGTCGTCAGTTAACAGGCAGCACAGCACATACAAAAACTAATTAGACTCATGCTCAAACTGTGTTGCTTGAGGTTTTTCTTTCTAGCTAAAAGGATATTGTGCTGTCAGTCCTTCTACACTGAGAAACAAAAGCTAGTATTTTTTAGAGCATCTTTGTTTTCATACTCTCCTAGGATGTGTCCTACCTTAATGCCACCACTTTTCATTTAATAACCTCTGTTTGGAATTAAGGATACTTGAATGTAAAATACTGATTATTAGAGAAATATTAAAACTGAAGTACCTTCTTTGAGGCAAAGCAGCTTTTATGAGTTCTGTTTACATGGTACCTGGGCTTGCCAAAGGGTTTTGTTTGTATATATCCCAGAGCATGGCAATTTCTTGGACAGAAGTGGTTTCTGTATTTATTTCTTGCTCCACACATATGGTCAGTGGTAGAGAAGAAGGCCAGAGTTTGTCCTAATTGGGTCAGATTCTGGCTTATGAGAGCTCCTTAGTGTGCAGCTCATGAAAAAATAGCACAGAAACAGTGAGTATAAGGGATATGATCTTTATCAAAGTAGTTTTAGGTCTGAGCAATCTGGAGGGCATGTATTTAAGACTGCAAGGAAATCTGCAGTTCTTTCAGATAAGTCAGCCGATTACCATTGTTATTAATATTTTAGATGGAAAAGCTGATTTTGAAACAAACTTTTTAAGCAATGTGTCATTTTTACATCATTTTGGCAAGAACTCTGGTATCCAGATTCATATATCTAGCTGAAGTGGTGGAGACCTCAACATACTAAATAACTCACTGACTGAGACGCCCTATTCTAGTCGACATAGCAGAGAGATGGCTCTGGCACCAGGACAAACTGGGATGGCACAGCACGTGTCCATACCACTGAACTTGGTCTCCAGAGCAGGGTGACCACAAGCAGACAGCCTGCTGGAAATGTCTCTGGTCCCTGCAAATTCCCAAACTGTGCCCAGGAGCCCTTTGGAGGAAGGAGGACTGTTTGGGAAATAAACTACCAGTCACAGCTGTAGTGCTGCAGCCATGTGGGCAGCAGCTCCAGCACCCAGGAGCAGGCCCTTGCCCAGTTTCACTTGCTAATACAGAGTCTTATCAGGGAGATAGGACCAAACAAAGAAGAGTCAGTGATTTGGTTGCCACTCACCATCACTTACCATCGTGTAGCAAGACATCGGTTACGAACCCCGTTGAATGCTGTAATAGGTTATTCAATAACTCTGGGCAAGCTGCCTGCCTAACAGCTCCTGAGTTAAGCTGGAACAAATCTGCCCTGGGAAGTGCCAGAGCCCGGCTTGACTGCTTGTCTTCTGCTGGGCAGGATCTTGCCGTCAGCAGAGTTTTTCAGGAGATACTACACATTTGTTTTCAAAAGCCGTGAAAATATTTGTGGGGAAATCTTGCCATTGGATACAAAAAAGTTTGTCTCCTGAGCCCAGCTCTGTACTCAGTGTGCTGCAGTAAATCACTGATGCCCTAATTTCTGATGTGGGGTTTTTTTTCCAAATTCCTCTGTATCCGGCATTCTCTTTTCTCTGTTTACAAAGAAGTATTTGTATTGATACTTTCTATTAGAACTTCAGTGGACATAACAGGGTGATGTTACTGTGGGTTAAGTAATAACATGTAGCTCTCTTGTCCCTGAGTTGCTAGATAGTACTGATGCATGTGTGCAAATAACTAAACAATCTGGATGGGAAAATTTGAATCAGGAGGACACTGAGCTTCCAGGGCTTGCCAGCAGCTGTTCAGATAGATCCCAGGCTGCATCAGGATGTGCTTGTATGTAGGTGTCAGAGGCGTCGGTCAGGAGGTGAACTAAAGAACCGGCACTCCACAGCTCCGATTCCTTTCCGGAGGAAGGTTTTCCTCAGTCATGGCTATAAAGGAAGTATTCATTCCACGCAGACTGTTAAAATTAAGTGCTCAAAGTTTGTGTCCATTTCTAACTGTTACGTGAAGATCTGTTTGCTGGTTGCCCAAATTGTTAAGGTAGCTGTATTAAAATACCATGATAATGGGCATTGTGGGAAAGCTGAAATGCAGTAGAACTGCCCATTGTCCTGTTTCCACCCGTTTCACTGATGATCAGAGGGCTGGAGCGCCTTGCCTGTGATGACAGAGTATGAGAGCTGGTGTCATTCAGCCTGGAGAAGAGAAGGCTCTGTCGAGACGTTGGAGCAGCCTTACAGAACCTAAAGGGGGCCAACAAGAGACCTGGAAAGGGACTTCTCATGAGAACATGTAGTGATAGGACAAAGGGGAATGGCTTTAAATTGAAAGAAAGTAAGTTTAAATGAGGAATCAGGAAGAAATTCTCTACTGTAAGGGTGGTGGAACAGGTTGCCCAGAGAAGCTGTGGATGCCCCATCCCTGGAAGTGTTCAAGGCCAAACTGGATAGGGCTGTGAGCAACTTGGTCTAGTGGAGGGTGTCCCTGCCCATAGCAGAGGCTTGGAACTAGATGAAATTTAAGGTCCCTCCCAACCCAAACCAATCTGAGGTTCTATGTTATCCACAATATCCAAACACATAAGGATAAAAAAATCTGATAGGGGAGCTGAAACTGCTGGGCACTCTGCAGTTTAATAATAACAATAAACATAGTGACATTTTTAGGGGGGTAGATTTATTTCTTTGCATAGGAATAAATTCTGTGCTGAGTAAGCAAGCTAGTTCTGTAGTTTTCTTATAATAAATCAAAAATTTGATTTGACATATATATTAGATTCATGCTTTGGGCTAAAGTTTCTAGTTTCAATTTGCAAATATTTTCATTTCCCTTGGGTACAAGAGTCCTGATCATCCTCTTTCAGCTTTTTAATATGGGAACTTTGGTTTCCAGTTCGGCTGTTGTCGTTTCATGCTTCTATATCTAACACTTGATCTATAGCTAACATTTGATCATAGCGTGATCAAATGAATTTTTGCATGTTCTGACAGTGGCAGTTCTGCATGTGAATTGCCATCACTGGGTTTTCAAAATCTCGGGCAAAGCAGAACTCTTGAATCTGGTTCAGGACTTGATCCACAGCCTAATATGGATGTAGAATGTCTCTGGCCTCAGCCACTCTGAGCACGTTCGAAGTCTGCCAGGATCTCACTTTGGACTGTCTGAATGATGAATTCATCCTAAGCAGTAAACAAAATGTCATTAATGCTCTAAATAGACTGCCCCATTTCCTGAGTTCTCTGTAGTTCATCTGTTATTTAACTTCATTGACATGATTTTTTTTTAAATCTGAAAATGAGTGTTTCAGCTTTTTGTTGCACCCATGCAGAAGCGCTGTGGCACTGTGAAACTACTGTTTACTTAAAAACTAAACTTTCAAGATCATTTTAGCTCTTTTTTAATGTTGCTTTTGCAAATTCCCTTTTTGCTTTTAAAATTCACCCTGAGAATGATTTTGTAAGTGTAGTACTGTCATGCTAGAAAGAGCTGAGCAGTTCCTGGGTTGGAATCCATAGTCCTGGGCAAGCAGCTCCGAGTGTCCCTCTTTAAGCCAGGGGCTGGAACAGGTGATCTCCAGAGGTCTCTTCCAACCCCAACCACTCTGCAAGTCTGTGACACAGTTCAGTAGCTGTCTCTAATTGAATGTTGTGAAGCTAATTCTGTTCCTGTGAGAGCAGCCTATGTATGGGTGTTAACCACCTACTTCTTTTTTTTCCCATTGTTTATAGGTGTCAAGAAAGTTGATTAAAAGTCAGAATCTTTCTTTGATGCCACTTCAGACATACATGGTGGTGTCGTCTCCCTAGGAAGCCTCAGTTCTGCATTTTCTGACCATGGTGTGTGGCCATGTGGATGAGTTAGCTGGAAATCTGGACATTACGCACCAACCCACCTCACTGGTTTTAACGAGGAGCATTATATGTAGGAAAAGTCCTGTGGGTCCTAGCATATGAAGCAGTGTGTTCCAATTTCTATAAAAATGTACTTCAAAAAGAATAAAAAAGGCATTCCCTCTAGAATGTTATATCTGGCCCTTGTTTGTGTTAAGTGGAAGGTCTAGAGGGAAGAGTCTGGTGTCTCCATTTCATCCATTGCCTTTCAGTAGGAGGAGTTATCTTCCTAAGTTTTGTCTCTGACAACCAGAGCCAGTAATCAGCTCACTAGGTCTCCCTTCTTGTATTCCAACATATTGAACCTGAGAGTCATCGAAGAATTACACAATCTGCTTTTTTTTCGGAGGGATGAATTACCTCCAGGAAATTGCCAGACCTTCCCAGACAGTAAGAAACCCTTCCATAATTTCATGTGGCTGATGCCTGATGACTGTTAATCATGTCTTTAGCTGTTGGAGTTGCTTTCCACTTCTGTCCCTTGTTGAATTAGTGATCACCAAGCGCTGTTGGTGTTCTCAGCATTTGAAATATAATGGCATTGGAGTCATTACCCAATCTACTTAATTGACAGTAAGGCCAAATGCAAGGAAGGGGTGGAGAGGGGGATACACCTACCCAACCCCACCCACAGAGTAAGAGCTCAGACTGGGAAAATGTAAGATTGTGATAGAAATTGTGTTGTTTCTCCTGCTATCGCCAACAGAATTGTCCAAGTTATTGTTTAGAAGATGGGGGAATGTGAGGGGTTTTATATGAAACTTCTTCTTTAAGAAAGGAGTTAATTAACTCTTGAAGATTAAATTATTTGGGGGAATGAACTGCATTTGGAGTGGGTTTTTTGAAACTTAATGGATCTTAGATAGGCCTAACTTAATCTTAGACTATTTATCCCATAATTTTGTTCCTTTCCTGGTGTACCTTTAGCCCCAGACTAGTTACCACTGAACATATCACATTGCTAGCAGATAAGTCCTTTGGAGAAGGGATCTAGTTTACTGTGGAGACTGTGAGACACTCCTGAAAATTAGCAGAGAAAAAAAGTATTTAAAAAAAGGTGTTGAAATGTGCTTATCTGTGTAGTTCTTAAAAATGACAATGTAATTCTTAATTTGTCCAGCCATTACTGAATTCTTCTGTAACATCAAGAGTACCCATAACGTTCTGTGTTAGTATTTCATTTTTCTCTCAGTCTTACCAATGGTCTTGTAAACACACAGGTAATTGCTTTACTCTGTCCAGGTAATTAACTCTGCTAGTAAAGAAGTGTTCAAATGCCATTCCTGAATGTCCTCTTTCCTCCTCAGTTTACTTGAAGTAGAATGTATTTATTAGGTACCTTCGTTCACTAACCAAGTAGAAACTACAATAAATTATTTTAGTATTTTTAACATCAATTTAAAGGGTTGGTAGTTTGGGGTTTTTTTACAGGCCAGGATTTAGGGCTGTAGCAAGCTTTGTATGTGGTTATGTGGTTTTAGGGGTTAAAAGAACCAGGTTAGTTGCATATTTAATGTGCAAAGCTAAATTTATCGGTCCCTTAAGTAATATGACATCTTTGAAAAACACAGATAAGGTGTTTTTGTAATTCAGCCTTTCCTCTTGACAGCATACTTTTAAAGGACAAAATAAATAGATGATTAAGGAAAGTAATTTCTGATGGATGTTCAGCCGTGGAAAGCCTCTTACTACCTTGCCTATGAATCAGGAAGGTGCCGGGTTTTATCTCCTCAGAGCATACACACACACCCCTCCGCCTCCTCATAAATTTGCTGCTTGGTAGGTCAGCTCCCTGGGAACTGGAGCTGGGCTGTGAGCCTGGCAGGGCTGCTTGGTGGCCTGGCTCTTCCTGCATCACACTGGGGTTGATACACCACAGCACTCACCTTGCCTTGACCCTGTCCTCCCCTCCCGCTGTGAATGGAGGAGATCTCCTATCTGAGATTTCAAAAAGCTTTGGTCCTGGCAGGATCCTGCTCACTTGGCAGCAATAAGCCAGGGCAGACCCACAGCTGTCTCCGGCTCTGCTCCCCACCTCAGGCTCTGCAGGCAGTTAGGCAAGTGGTCCTTCAATCGATGCAGGCAATCAGGAGACTCCCCTGCAGTATTGCAGCACAAAGAATCCACACTTGGCTACATTGCCATGCTGGACAAGGCTTTAGACCACCGTTTTGTGTACAAATAAGATCTTACTGATGGGGGAAGACATACGTGGTGTAGGCTGAGGGGCTGGTCACACAGGACAGAATCCAGCTCCGGATACTGCAAAATACATTGAGGGGACCTGCCCCCTGCCTTTTGGATGAGAGATGTTAGGTCATCCTGCAACTTCAGTTCTAGATGTGTGTAGAGAGTGGAGTGGGCATGGTGTGGAGAGAGGGAAGTCTTTTCTCTGTTAGATGCTGGGACACTGGCAAAATGTGTGGCTGGGATGGGGAGCTGGATGTCCTTTCTGTGTCCAGTGATATGACAAGCATAGCAAGAGTTATTTCTTGAGTTGAAAGGGATCTTATTTCCATAGGGGACCAATACCTATCCCAGTTGTTTTTTGAACTGTCTGTACAAATTGCTAAGGACTGACAGAAAATAAATTGGAGGGAAGGATGAGTTGTAGCACAAAACAGTGTTTCAAGTTACTGTTTGAAGGCTTGTTTTAGCATCTTGAAAGGAAGCAGGAATTCACGTGTTTTATTTTTAGCTTGCAAGGGAAGAGTTATTTAATGTTCCTTTATATCTCATCTCTGAAAGTGTTCTCACTGAGGCAGGATCTGAAGTCCTGGAGCTGGTTAACCCAAGACTTGTCTGCCTGTGAAAATTTATTTTTACAAAGGGGAATTCTGAAATTGTTTTTACCTATAAAATTTTAAGGAGAACTGAGTCCAAACTCCAAAGTCAGTAGAGTGTTAAAATACTTTCTACTGCTGGCAGTGGTTTGTGATTCATGGTATATAGCTGTGTACGTTTTGCTTTCAGGAACTCATAAGCTTTTTCAGATTTTTATTGTGGAGTTGCTTTTGTTGCCATTTACTTTGAGTTTAGTTCCCATTAAATTATCTGCCGTTCCAATTTTTCTAAAGGAGTATTTCCATCCAAGATTTTAATAGTACTGCTGTGACTGGGCCTTAAATCTCTAAACAGAGGTAGGATGAGCTACTCACATTTAGTGCTGAAAAAACCCTTTTTTGCATTTCCTTCTCCCCTTCTCTCAGGTCTCTTAATGTCAGTACTATGGCTCATGCTTTAGATTCCTGAAAAGGAATGAGATATTTATGATACTTTGTTTTCCAGCAGCCAGGTAAGGAATGGGATTGCAAGATGTTGCTGGTCAATACTAGCGCCTCTTGTCCAGTACTTTTGGGTCAACAAACATGCGCCTTAACCTCTTTGTGAGACTGCTCTGATTTTCCTTGCATTTCTTTCCTGTGAGGCAGCAGAACAGTGTCAGCAGCAATGAAATGAGAGCTATCATTTCCTCGAATGGGTAAGACAATCTGCAAAGCATGTCTTAAAAATAAAACAGGAAGTCAGTGATTATCAGTTTTTAGCAAACAGATTTCTGCTGATCTTCAAACTGATGCCTAACGGTAACAAAAGGAGAAGCTCTGCATCTGGGCAATGTAATGTCTGGTTATTTGTAGCATCTTTTCCTCTCATTAAGGCATGGACTGGTTTTGTTTTAAGGCCTAAGACCTGTAAGAATAATAACATAGACCTAATGTTGTTGCCTGTAAACAGTGTGTGTCGAACAGCATGGCTGGGATAAATAGGTATCAGGTTAAAAAGAAAAAAAGGAGTGTCCTTTTTTTTGAAATAAAAGGCAGCATATGGCAACCCTAGCAAGGGAGAAGTCATGCCTCTCAGAGGCTCTTCCCCAGCTTAAGGAGTTAGTGCTTGCTTCCCACCCTCATAAAAGAACATTACTGGCATCCCTGTGCCAACCAGCTTGCGTGTGGGTGATGGGAAACAAGGCTTCCTCCAGACCTGGCCACCTGCTTGAGGAGCAGCAGTGGCAGTGGGAGGGAAATCCACCCGCCAGCGAGCCGAGAGTCTCGATTGATGTCTGTTTGCACTGCCGGAGGGGAACCAGTGCTCTGATGCACTGTGAGCTTCTCCTTTTTGCATCTCTTTTCCCCTTGGGAAGAATCGTGAGTGTTCATTCGGACCCTGCTGCAGAGGAGAGGGAACAGCCTGCACACCTGCCAGGAAAGGGAATCCTAAACAACTGCGCCCGCTCAGAACAGATTGGGAGCTGGGCCAAACATCTTATACGTGGGTGATTAAAATTAGACTCCTGCATCCATATGTACGTTCTCATTTTGAAAACACTGCCTGGCTTACTTTTCTCTCCTACCTTTTATGTAGTCCCCTAATGCGCGAATGCTTCCCCATTTCCTGCGGCTCTCTCTGACGGTGACCCTTGCACTCTCTGAAAGTGCATTTATCTTTTCTCTCTGTAATCATACCTGATCACAGACACAGGAACACAGCTCTGTCTTTCCATTTTCCGCTAATACTCCCTTGACAAGTGTCTTCTTGAAAGGGAAAAAAAAGTGATAATCTCTCCTTTGGAAAAACAGCCAAGTTTTGAAGCAGACTTGGCTTTTTGCCTGTCCTCCTGTGCTGCTTCTGCCTGAGCAAACCAAGACCTTCATGCAACTCGTGCTGGCTGATCCAGGGAGGTCCAGTTCTTGCTGTTAAGATGTCCTGAGAAGGAAGGGGAGAAGGTAGGCAGACTGGCACAGTACTCAGCTATGATTTGCTTGTCTGCAGCCTGTTGTGTTCACAAGCACCAAAACACAGAAGGCTAAAGAAGCAATAATGCAGCAAGTGCATGGCTGCGTGACCTGCAGTTGTGAAGGATGAAGACATGGCAGTGCACCTCACAAAGCTGCTGGTGCAAGAGGACTTTGTGCAAGATTTCAGCTTTTTGTGTCAGTTGGATAAGATCACAGAGATGCTTATCATCATTAGACAGTGATTTTTTCCTGAGAGCTCTGAAGCATTCCGAGACTCTGGTACTTCCAGAGAGCAATGCTTATATTTCAAAAGACTTTTGAATATTTTTTGATGTTCTCCTCTTAACAGCTCTTCTTAAGAAAATGAGGAGACTTCCTGGAATTAGCGACTGCTAGGAAAGCCCTATTTGTCCTGCTGTTTTATAAGCAGCCAGATGTCTGCATCCTCCTGCTTCACAGTGTGTACCCACTACAGAGTCTAAGAGCCACAGTGGGGGGGGAAATGTGGGGCCCACATTCCCATGGGGGCTGGTCAGTTGGGTCAGGATTCTGCTTCAAAGACACAGCCCTTCCTTGGGTTAACTGCTTTGGGCAAGGAAGCAGCAGAGCCTTCACTGTGTCTTGTGTGCTTGGCTGATGTGGACTTGCCCATCACCCTGCCACTTGTAAGGCTGTCCTGGTCCTGGCCCTTGCACATGCACATGCAGTCCCATACAGTTAAGCAGCCATCCCTGCACCTTTCTTGGGGAAAAACCTGCTCACATAAAAAAGGGGAAATATTTTCCCTGTAGGAGCACATCTTGGATGGTAATCAATTCTTGAATCCTCCCCTCCTGGTCCCAACTGGCGCCTGGTGAGGGGACATGAGATCTCCCTGAGACGGGTTTCCTTTCCTTTCCTCTGGAACAGCTACAAGCTGCTGGGTACAGGCCAAGGCAGAGACAGAGGAGGCAGCTGATGCACACCCTGTTCTTGCCCTAACATGGAATGAGGACAAGGCTGGAGGGCACACATAGATACAAAAGCTTTTTTTTAAATATCAAAACTAAGAAGAAAGCACCTTGTATAGCAAAGCGAAGTTATTAGCTTGTTCCAGCCTGGAAAAAGGCCTTTCAGAGCAGATAGTACTGGCATTGTCTCCTAACAAGTCTAGAGGCTTTACTGGAGGTAGTTTATCTCAAACTGTTTTTTCATTCCTTCAGATTTTAAATTGTCCTCCCAGACCCACAAAATTAAACAAAAGCAGTGACTTTAAAACAACGTATCCCAATAAAAAAAAGCTCAAATGAAATTCGTACATTTTTACAGAGCAGCTCCCAAAAGCTTGCCAGTAACTATAGTTTTAAGAGCACTTTCAGTTTATGCACAGCCTCTAAGCCTCTCCCTCCACTGGTTAGAGTTTCATGCTGTACTCTGTGGAGTACAGAGATGTGGCATTACAGATGCAAGTATTCATTATGTACAAGCAAGAGGACAAGGTATGTACAAAAGAGCTTTATGGAATTACACAACTCCTGTTACCATCATAAAAACATTGGCAACTGAGCACAGGGGAGAAGCCAAAATATCTTCCTCAAAGAGCAAAAGTGGAGCAGGACTGAGCAGTTGTATGTTGTTGGCGTGGGAGTTGAACTATCTGCATGTGTCTAGCCCCTGACAAGACCCTGTACATGCTGGCTCTTGCCTGAGAAGGCAAGCCTGTCTTCCCGCAAACAAAGGTGCGAGAGTCCTTACACTAATGAGAGGGGAAGCTGGAAATTATCTGCAGAGGAAGGAGGTCTTTTGAGAATCAGGTTTCACTGTTTGAGCTGCTTCAGGAAAAGCTTGTTTGTAACAGTATACTGTCAATAAGAGGTGTCTGAGTAGGTCTGTGTATGTGTTCATATGTGTATGGGGAGAAGGAACTTTCACTGTGGTCTGTCAGCCTTAAGCACTTTGCTTCTATTTTTCCTTAAACCCTGAGACTTCATTAAAAAAAAGAAGAAAAAAAGAAGACATTAAGAAACTCCCAAAGTAGAGTGCATGCAAGTGTATGTGTGTGAGGGAGTATGAGTAACTTATCTTCACATTTTTCTGGAGCCTTGATATTGTCAAAGCAGCTGAATCACTGCCTCTGAGCTGCCATCTTTGCCATGGTGATATTTTGTCAGAGTGCCAACATTGCTGCCTACTGTCTCTGAAGAGCTGACCTTGTAACAACATCAACACTCTTTCTTTGGCATTTGCTGACATACTCCAGGCTCTGGAAACTGTTTTCAAAACAAATATATAATGAGGTGTTGTGCTTGTAAAAGCAATTGTGTTTCCGTCCCTCAGATTATTTTCAGGTGTCTCGCCTGCCAAAGGGCAAAGCAAAGGAACAGACAAGGAGGATGCGACTCTCCAAATAAAGTGGGAGGCTTTGCATATACGGGAATGATGGGAATCAAAACTAACCTTCACAAAATCAGAAGTTAATGGCAAAGTGGCGACTTACTGACTCCTTGCATTATTCCATTGTAAACTTTTGTTTCTCAAAGCAAGGACAAGTGAGCAGAGCTCTACAAACAACACAAAGAACACACCAGGGGTAAAAGCAATGAAACATCTGGATTTAATTCTTGCTACATACTGTTGTGTCTGTCTTCATGAAGGCAGGAAAAAATTACCATGTAAAACACTGATTGAGACTTTCTATCTAGATATTTGATATGGAAAAATGGTAGAGGCTTGGCTTAGCAGGTGGGGTAGAAGCATTGTCAGCACCTGAAAATACCAATCTTCTTGGCCCTGGATTTAGGGTACTCTACTGGGTGACCTGGCAAGTTCAGGCATTCCCCAGTAGTAGAGGATTATCTGGGCAGTTTGTGTTCCCACTGTCCATGTATGTGTACCAAACTTCACATTCTCTCTGTGTGTCCAGTGTGTTTGCCAGGGCGTAACTTGCAAAGGAAGCAGAACAAATCAGATACAGGACTCACCTCACACTTGCTACTGCTTTGGTTGTGGAGAGCAGTGGTAATGAAATGCTGTTACTGATCTTTTTCTTATACATACTAAACTAAATGAATGCAGCAATCACTGGAGTCCTAAATGATATCTCAAGGAAAGATCTTAGAATATCAGAGGCTGTATAGTGGATGAATGATGGACTTTCCTTAAAAACTGTCATGCAACACAGAAAACCCATACATATGTTTAGGTAACAACAGTTTTAGTTTTAGATACGGGATTGGAAAATGCAGTTAGATTAAACCTAGTACTTTGTAGGTTAAGACCAGAATGAAAGATGCAGCTAACAAAAGTTTGGAGGCCACATCTTCATGAGACACCTTAGTTTTTACTCCCCCTCAGAGGTCTATTTTCAGGTGTTGCCGGAAAGGAAAGCGCTGTAATTTTTACCAAGATCTTATCCCTGGAACCTTCTTAAAATGCAATCCTTTGTATTTGTGGAAGGCAGGTGAATATTTTATATAGCTGAAGTTCCACTTCTACATGGAAAAGTAAAACTTATTCTTGATTTTGCGTAATAGAGGATAAAAGTCCACTTTCTAACTTTTCATTTAAAAAGTTTCCAATGTAAAGCACTCTGACTAAAGCTTCTTCTGACAGAGGAGCTTTGAGATTAAATGGGGTTTAGCTAGCATGTATGTATGTGTGTGTGTATATATATGTGCGTATATATATGTATATTTAGCCAGCAAAACTGGAGAAAAATGTATTTGGGAGACACAGCAAGCAAATTTTATTTGACTTCGCATTATTTTCTGGCTTGTTTGGTTTTGCAGTTCAGGGCTGAATTTTAAGCTTCAAGTTTCCGTTTTCTTTTTGCATTTCTCCCTGTGTTCCTAGCACTTGAATTATTGAGCCAAACAAACAGGAAAAGACCAAAAGTGGCATTTTCAATGTGGAAATAATTTGCCATGGGACCTATTTTTGAACCTGTTGGCCCTTTGTAAAGTAATAATTTAAGGAGTGCTGGAAGTTTCTGGATCTGTTGTGTATCACCTAGATGGGATGTGCAAGTTTAGCTTTGAAAGGAGCATTTGTGCCTGAAAAAGAGAAGAGATTTTGTTGCCTTAACCAATGGCATAACTAGCAATGGAAATCTGAGTGATCTCCAAGCTGTGGTGGACAGGTAGTGACTAAAATATTTTTAAGTGTGGCCACCATACATGTTCAGATTTGTGACGGCTTAGGGACTTAATGGCTGGGCCATGTCTAAAATGTTTGCCCAAACCAAGCTGGTAACAGAAATTTGGTGCAAATTACCCTCTAAGTACTCCTGAAAGCTCATTTGTCCATGCCATGGAAACATGCATTTTTTTTCTGACAGAAAATACAGTGGTTCATTGCCTGAAATTGATTTCAAAGCCAGTTTATAATTCATTCAAATTTATATTAAAAGCCCAGGCTAGGTTTTGGAGCACTATTTTCAAGCTAACTGTCAATCTCCTGTACAACAGAAGCCTGCTTCTTACAAGGATGGCTTCTTCTGAGTGGATGGCAAAAAGGACTTTCAGAATTACTTTCCAGGGGACTGTGAGCTTTTACAGGCAGTGCTTGATTTTATCTAATGGATTTATTAGCTTATGCTGTTTTTTCCTGTTTGCGTGAGTGGGATCACACAGCAGAAACCCTCCCAAACTGCAGCCCTTAATAACAGGTAAGGAAGATTTTTCTATCAAGGAGCAAATGAGAAATTGTTCCTTGTGAGAAAGCCAGCTTGAGACTATACCAGGCAGACCTGCTAGGATTTCTACCAACTAGTGCCTAGAAAATGCAAATTGCTTTTAAAAGTGAAAATTGCTTGAGTGTTTGCTTCTGAAGCTGGGGGAGATGTGCATTTTCTGCTCACTGAGCAGAGTATCAAACTGGACCATAGAAGGAGAAGAGGAAAAATACCATGGAAAATAGAGCTGCAGGCTGAGCCAGAGTTTTTCCTTTTTTTGTGCATAAAAATGTCTTGTTACAGCCATATCCTTTAAGCCCCATGGAGTCAAGATGCATTGCCAAGAAAGGCTTTTGCATCTCTGATTGCATGCTGCCTCCTCCACCAGCCTGTATTTTTCTAAAAATAATCCTGATTTCATACCTTAGCTGATGGACCTCCTAGCAGCCACAATAGGCACAACCTCCCTGGGAAACATGCAGTAATATATAAGAGCATTGTATCCACTCTCTGTAAGAAGTTGTACACAGCTTTTGAAGATGCATCCTTTGTATTTTGAGCTGTGTTAAAACATAGTGAGCTAAACCCAAGCCCTTTCCGCTCCCCCAAAACAAGCAAGTCACCCCTGAATACCAGGTATCTTATTCAGCAGAAAAACTAGAATTTCTTTTTTTCTTTTAAAAAAGTCACTTGTCAGGGGGGAAAGAAAGGATTTGAGGTTTTGTCTGTGGGGAAATTTGTCAGGCAGCACGGCCCGAAATGTCTGCTTAGGGTGTGTGACAGTCACTGACAGTCGAGGAAGCATCTCCACTTGATAAGCAGGGAGAAAAGCTGTCTTGCACTGGCAGCACAGCTTCTGAGTGCTGTGAGCCCATGTTACTGCACTGTCAGTTGCAGATCCCTTCTCCCACACAGACTCCTCAGCCCTCCTCCTCGTGCCACCCTGCTCACAGTTGTGTCAGCTCCTTTATCTGTTTGGCTTCCGGGAAGCTTCTACACTGGATCTGCTGCTGGAGTAGCAGTAACATACAGCTGTGCACATTGTGGATGTAAGAGCTTCTCAGCCCTGAGGTGTCATACATGCGTCCATCAGGGTATCAGAGGTAAAAAAGATATGCTGATGGTCATTCAAAATATTTTCCCAGCATAGAGGTGACTATGGCTTGATGACCACCTGAGCCAGAGGTAAAGTCTCCACATTTAACAGCATTAGAATATGGTCACATGGTGGTATGAATGTCCCCACCCTTCATATCCAGAGCCAGGCTTGCTGGTCTCTGTTCTAGGTGATGCTTTCCCTCTCCATTTTTTCTCCACAGCAAAATACCTAGGCCTGACTGAGCAAAGCTGCACCTTAAAATTCACGCTGGATCTGGGTCTGTATCTGTATCAGTTCCCGGGCTATAGCTGAATGGCATCAGAGCAGGTTGCTGCCATGCAAACATTGACATAGGAAGGAGTACCTCCATGTGGTGGGTTAACCCTGCCTGCGCGTCAGGTGCCCACCAGAGCCCCTGTATCACTCCACTCTTCAACTGAGCAAGGGAAAGAAAACACAACAAAAGGCTCATGGGTCAAGCTAAGGACAGAGAAAGATCACTCAGTAGCTGCTGTCACAGGCAAAACAGACTCAGCTTGGGAAGTTGCTTACATTTATTACCAATCAAATCAGAGTAGGATAATGAGAAATAAAACCAAATCTTAAATCACCTACCCCTCACTCTTCCCTTTTCCCAAGCTTAACTTTACTTCAGATTTTTCTGTACCTCCTCCCTCCAGCAGCACAGAGAGGGCAGGAGAATGGGGACTGCCGTCAATTCATCACATGTTGTCTCTGCTGGTTCTTCCTCCCCAGGTGGAGGAATTACCACACTCTTCCCAAGCTTCAGTGTCAGGTCACTCACATGGAAGACAGTTCTTCTGTGTGAACTTCTTCTTTGTGAGTCTGTGCTGCTGGGTGGAGTTCACCGTGAACTGCTCCAGCATGGGTCCTCCATGGGTTCACAACTCCTGCCAGCAGCTTTTCTCCACTGTGAGCTCCTTTTTCCTTGGAGCTGCAGGTTCTTCAAGGAGCCTTCCCATATGGTCACATCCTCCTTTGAGCATCTGCCTGCTCTGGCATGGGGTCCTCCACAGCCTGCAGGTGGGACCTGCAGGTGGATCTGCTCCCCATGGACCTCAAAGGGCTGCAGGGGGACAGCCTGCATCACCATGGTTTTCACCACAGCCTACAGGGGAAGCTGTGCTCTGGTGTATGGAGCTCCACATCCTCCTTCTTCACTGACCTTGGTGTCTGCTGAGCTGTTTTTCTCACATCTTCTCGTATCTTTCTCCCTCTGCAGTTGTTGGTGTTACCACGGTCGGTGGGCTCAGCCTTGTCTGGCAACAGTAGCAGGTCTGTCTTGGAGCTGACTGGCATTGACTGTTGGACATGAGTGAAGAGCTTCTAGGAGATTGTCACAGAAACCACTCCTGTAGCCCACCCTCTACCAAGATCTGATACACTGCATCATGTCCTCTGCAGTTTGCAGTGGTTAGGAAACAACAGAAAAGCCTCCGGCAATTCCTGTCACCTAGGAACATGTTGGATTAAGAGTAAAAACCAAAAAGCTGTATCTGTAGTGTGACAAGGCAAGCGACATGGATGGCATCCTTGTGTGGGTGTTGGCCACCTTCTCCCCGGCTGCTGTTTGACATCAGGCTTTTGGCTCCCAGAGCCAGCTTCGGGTTATGTAGCATACAGCACCGGGGGAGGAGGTTGCAAAACACTGATCCCCACACTGCAGGCTCAAAAAGCATTGGCAGGGTGACCTCCTGTGTGCAGTGTCAAGCCAACATAAGTGGTATGTTCTATGCTGAGGAGGATTTGACACCAATGTGGTTGTGTGACAGTCCCAGCTGCAGGTCAGGTTTGTGCTGCTGAGTGACCTGTCAGGTACAGGCTGCTTCAGTGGTCATGACATCCCAGCATCAGCTCGGGATTGGAGGAAGTGCTTTGAGCACACACAGCAGGAGGATCGCATGGGCTTCAGTGAAAAAAAAATACACTAAGTAAAAGGCTTTCCCCCTCATCTTGTCCTAGGTCTTACAACTGGCGCAGTGTCTTTCATCTAAAGATTTTTTCTTTTCTTCTAAGAATCTTCATCTTCAGCATTATGCATGATTCAGCGTATCTGAGCGCTGCTGTCCTGACAGTACACAATTTTACTGTGTATTAATGGTTTGTTTCTGTCTCTCCATCCTATACTTACAAGGGATTTTCCTCAAAAAGTTAATTGTCCAAAATGTCTAATAAGCATAGACATTTGTATTCTGACTTAGAAAATACTGATTTGCAAAACACTCATTTTGGAAGTTAGCAAGCCAGTTGGCTCAGTTGTGCTGGTCCAGAAACTTCCAGCAGCAAAATTGGTAAAGTCACCATGTTTATACTGCTGGGAATAAGGAGCCAGGTCCGCTCGTCTCTGGATGCAGTAGGTCCTGCAGCAAGTGCCCTTTGAGTTCTGGGGAGGAATCATAGTTTTGCTTTCACTCTGTGGCCAGAGATTACTGTAATTTTAAGGCCTTAGTAGAAATAACAATAACATAATAACATGCCTCTAAACAGTATTTGGAACTCTGGGGGTTGGAGTAAGGGGAAGACCTGGTCTGTAAAAACATTTGCAAGTGCTATTTTGCTCTACATTTGAAGTACTGAGGTGTTCAGTAGCTAGTGAAAAATACAGCATCCACAAAGAAACAAATAAAACTATTGACAGTAAGCAAAGATTTTCCCAAGGGCATTTGCAGCTGCTCAGTTTAGAAATTTAATCTGAAGGTCTCTGCTCAGTGAAATGGGCTTTCGATTCGTGTCTTACCATTTCGTTCTTGAGGTGATTGGATTGGAAATTGTGGCAAGATGCTGGAAATTGCTAAAAAGTCCCGTACCATTTAGAAGTCCTATACAGAAATGTCCACAAAAGCCTGTACTGTTTAAAAGGGCTATACAACAATGTCAGAGCTGTATTTCTTGTTCTAGTAAATAAATTTTTCAAGCTGTCAAACAAAAAAGAGGTTTCTCAAACACAAACACATTGTTTCTGTAACTAGTGGTTGTAGCGTGTACCTGGGTGGATTCTTTGGGAAATCCTTGCCTTCCTCAGAAGATGATACCCTTCATGTCACCTGAGTGAGGGTTAAGCACTATTAGAAGGATGAAAACTGGTGCAGATACCTCAGGAGCCATTGGATGTTTAGACTTTTGGCTCACTTGGTTTATTGCTCAATTATTAGACTGTCCCCTGACAATGATGAGTGAGAGACAGGGAGTGCTACACATTTCTGCCTGTTTTCTATTAGAAGCTTCACAAATAACAGCCTGTGTTAACAGCTGGTTTTTCCTTTAGTGGTACATTTTTGAAAGCTGGGCTTTGGGGCCTAATTTTGAGAGTTTCTGTCTCTCTGGCAAAGCTCGAAGTCAGCCTAGAAAATTTCTGTCTGAAGAACAGCAAAAGCAAAAGTAAACAATATCCTAGTTTCTCAAAATATGGCTAGAACTTTCTCAAAATACATCTGTAGCTTCACACAAGCTAAAGTAGCCTAAATTTCTGGCTCAATAACAAGAGATTTACCTTTATCAACCCGGTCTTGTTTTGCAGAGCCTTTCTCATGCTCTTCTGATCAACAGCTTTGTCCAGTATCAAAATAATAGTCCAAGTTTCCCAAAATAAAGACAGATGAGCTAATGCTTCATCTCATCCAATAAAATAGTTAAAAACAATTGTGTGAACCAGTAAAGCTATAACATGCTAGTTTCTAAAAGTATAAAAAGCTGTAAGTTTTCCCGTTAAATGGCTTCCTGGACAAATCCTGTCTTGTGTGACTGCTAAGATCGCCGGCCTGTACGACTACATTTTCCTTTTCATATTCAGGGAAGAAATGTTTGAAAGCTCTTACACTGTCCAAGTGAGTTAGGGAGAGAAAGTAGGAACCCTAATTTCCAGCTCAGCCTTTGTGTACAGTCATTTCTGTTTTCAGAAAGAGCAGTGAAATCCAAGGCGCGTTGCAGTACTGGTTGCTATTATCTTGTCTCCTTATTTATGCAGAAGTACAGAGAGAGGCTAACAGGTATATAACTGATGAACTATTAAGGACTGAGTGTTCCGAACATCTGGTGTACTATGTTAGTGATGAGTGAAAATCAACCGATCAATGTTTCCCTCATGCTCTTCACAGCTAATCTTTATGTTGGTCCTGGTGGAGGGAGGGATGTCTTTGGTTAAGAAGGAAAGGTGTTTTACACTGTGCAGCTACACTGCAAGGGGATGTAGTGTGTGTTTGTGCTATGTGACGTAATTCAGTTGTCCTGCATGCTTGCATGGAGTGAGAAATGTGAAGTACTCAAGTGCTTGGAGCTGACATTGTCAATTTTGTTACAAGACACAAGGAACATATGAAGTGAAATTTCTGAGAAAATCTCTATTAAAACCTGAACTAACTCCAGAGTGGTTTTCCTAAGTAGCTCCAGAAACTTAGGTTCATATGAGAATGAATTAATGAGGGTTAATAACAATTATGATTCGTAGGTGAGGCACATGTGCCTTTCAGGAAAGTTTCTTTTATAGCTGCTTATACCTCCCCCTCTCTGTTTGCACCATCATTTGCTGTGCCCCTTCTCTCCTACTCTGACCCCATCTTTGATCATGTTTTTTCACCTGTTACTCTGCCCTCTTCTTCCTTCCTCCTCCCCAATGTCTTATGGTGTCCCATGCCACCCTCCTCAGGAGCAACCCCTTCTCCCAACTGCCACTGTCTGGTCTGACTTGCTCACTGTCCTCCACAGTGTAACAAATGCTGGCCTGGGGCTCAGAGGGGCAAGTAGGTAGTCCTTCTCTTAATATCAGGGTGGTGCTGAGCTAGTTGTAGTCTGTACAGTGCTGGCAGGAGTGGTCTCATGGCAAAGATCTGTCTCAGATATTTCTAAGCGCCTGGTCTGTGTGATCGTACTATCATATCAGGTTCATAAATGTCTTTGTCCCCAGAAGAATGGTGGAGATGTGTTGTTAATCCTGTTTCATAGACAGCTGAAATCAGAACAAACAAAGAATTAAGCCAGAGTCTCCTGAATTACCAATTATTACGATAATGCAGTCCTTATGAATATGCTCTTTGTTTCAAGTTGCCTGGACGTTTTTTTAAGTATGATTGCGAAAGAATGTGAAAAGTGTAGGGAGCCAGCATACTTACAAGACTTTTCTAGTTTGGAGGGAGTGTCTGTATGAGGAGGGAGGAAGGAGTTAAGGAAGTGTGCTGTTACCAGAAGTGTACATTGGAATCTGTCAGTGTTGATAGTATTGGGGTTTTTTTCATTAACTATTGGTTAAAAATGAAGATATTTTCAAAGATAGAGATGGATTCCTGCACACATACATTGTAACAGCTCAGAAGTTAGAAGCTCGGCTTTTCCTGGTGTCATTCCAGTTTCAAGGTTCCTGAGCTATGATAACAGAGCTAGGGACCCAAGCATCTGTCTTCTTAATCGCCAATGGAGTCTTAACTGCTGGGTACACATGAGCCTCTTTTAGGCTTTGAAAAAATTCTGCCTCAGACTTAAGAAACCTTTATAACAATACTCTAAAAAACTAAGGTATGCAAATGATGCATGTTGGATTTGATAAATCAGAATTTTCTTCTTACACATTGCTGGGGGAGGGGAACCTCAATCCATCCCACTTCTACCAATTTGATGCCAGCAGTAGATGTCCAGAGCCTGGAGAGGCATCACAGTTCAGCAGGAGAGCACGTGAAGTACAGCGCAAAGGAATTCCAGCCACTCCAACCAGTAAGCCGTCTGTATGCAAACACATGCACAATGGGGAATAAACAAAAGATGTGCACATACCTGCAGGGCTACGATTTTATTGGCATAGTGGAGACATGGTGGAATGGCTCCTGTGACTGGAGTGGAAGTTGGAATGGAAGGATACAGTCTCTTTAGGAAGAACAGGCAGGGGAGATGAGGAGGCAGTATTGCCCTCTATGTCAGTGACCAACTGGAGTGTATGGATCTCTGGGGGTGTATGAGGAGCTGACTGACAGCTTATGGGTCTGGATTTAAGGTGACTTTATAGTGGAGGATCTGCTACAGGCAGACCAGAAAGATGTATGAGACCCTCTGTAAACAGATAGGAGCAGCCTTATGTTCACAAGCTCTGATCCTCATGAGAGACTTCAACTGCAAGGATATCTCATGAAGCAACAACACAGGATGGCGTAAGTGATCCAGGATGTTCCTGGAATGCATTGATGGTAACTTCCCTCTCCCAGTGGAGCCAACAGGGAGAGGGGGCTGTGGTGAACCTTGTTCTCAACAACAAAGATATTCTGGCAGGGAATACAAAGCTCAAGGACGGTCTTGGCTGCAGTGACCGTGAAATGCTGGAGTTCAGGATACTTAGTGTAGCAAGGAGGGTACACAGCAAACTCACTACTCTGGACTTCAGGAGAGCACTTTGGCCTCTTCAGGGATCTGCTCAGTAGAATTCATGAGATGAAGCAGTGGAGGGAATAGAGACCCAAGAAAGCTGGTTGATATTCAAGGATCATCTCCTCCAAGCGCTAGAGCAATGCATCTCAACAAAGAAGTCTGGCAAAAATGCCACGAGGCCTGCATGGATGAACAAGAAGATTCCAGACAAAATCAGGTGCAAAAAGGAAGCCTATAGAAGACAGGTAACCTGGGAGGAATGCAGATAAATTGTCTGAGCAGCCAGAGATCAGGTTAGAAAAGATAGAGACCTGGTAGAATTAGATCTCACCGGGAATGTCAAGGGCAACAAGAACAGCTTCTATAGTTCTGTCTGTGATAAAAGGAAGACTAGGAAAAATGATGACCCTCTCCAGAAGGAAATAGGGGACCTGGTTATCTGGAACATGGAGAAGGCTGAGGAACTCAGCTGCTTTTTTTGGCTCAATTTTTACCAGGAAGTGCTGTACACTTTCCAAGTCATAGAAGGCAAAGGCAGGGACTGGGAGAATCAAGAATGACCCACTGTAGGAGAAAATCAGGTTTCAGGCTATCAAAGGAACCTGAAGATGCAGAATTTCATGTGACCTGATGAGATGCATCCATTAGTCCTGAGAGAAACAGCAGATGACAAGGCTAAGCCACCCATCCCTCATATTTGAGAAGTCGTGAGAGTCTGGTGAAGTTCCCACTGACTAGAAAATGGGAAGCATAACCCCCATTTTTAAAAGGGGGAAAAAAAGATGTATTTGATGAATGAAACACTCAGTGGGTAAGGAATTGGCTGGATGACCGCACTCAGAGTTGTGATCGATGTCCAAGTGGAGAGCAGTGACTTGTAGCATTCAGGGGTTGGTATTGGGACCAATGCTGCTTAACATCTTTGTTGGACATGAGTTGGCCATGTGTACTTGCAGCCCAGAAAGCCAATTGTATCCTGGGCTGCATCAAAAGAAGCATGACCAGCAGTTCAAAGGAGGTGATTCTGCCCCTCTACTCTGCTCTTGTGATACCTCACCTGGAATACTGCATCCAGTTCCAGGGTCTCCAATACAGGAAGAATGTGGACCTGCTGAAATGAGTCCAGAGGAGAGCCAAAAAATGATTAGTGGGCTGGAGCACCTCAGCTCTCCTATGAGCACAGACCAGGAGAGTTGAAGCTCTTCAGCCTTGAGCAGAGAAGGCTCCAGGGGGTCCTTGTTGCAGCCTTCCCATACCTGAAGGAGGTCTGCAAGGAAGCTGGAAAGAGACTTTTTATGAAGGCTGGTAGTGAAAGGACAAGGGGCAATGGCTTTAAACTGATATTAGGTTGGATATAAGGAAGAAAATTTTTATTACAAGGATGTTGAGGCAGTGGAACAGGCTGCCCAGAGAATCTGTGAATGCCCCATCCCTGGAAATGTTCAAGGCCAGGTTGGATGGGGCTTTAAGCAGCCTTGTCAAGTGAAAGGCGACCCTTCCCATGGGAGCAAGTTTGGAACTAGATGATCTTTAAGGTCCCTTCCAGCCCTTGATTCTGTATTGGAAAAAGTCCTACCCAACTTGGCTTTTCACACTACATTGTAAGAAATGTTCTGATATTTCAGGTGCAAGTTCTTAACTTTGTGAGCAATGCTTGCTGCAGCATCTGAGCAGATAAGGTGATTTCAATTATTTTTCATTTAATTGCTTCCTATTTATTTTCAACAGTATCATGAAATCAAGAAAGAAAGGAAAAACAAACAAATAAACTTATTTTAAGGTACCAGTACTGGATTTAGCTGTAGCAGAAGTTAAGTGAAGTGAATCACTGCTGGGGAGAATGGAGGTCTAAACTGTCCTTACAGGAGAATAAACCAGGCACTGAACAAAGATTTTGAGATTCCCTTAAGGGAAGCAGATGTTGCAGTACTGAGCTCCAAATAGTGCTGGGTTGAATACACAAAGGAAAGAGTAGTTCTGATTGCCCTTCTCTCAAATGATTGATTCTCCTTCCTGCCAACTGTACTAAGCGAGAAAAATGGACCAAATGGAAGAACTCCTAGGTAAGCTTCCCATTTGGAAAATCAGGGCTGCATGGGCTTTCTGATGCACTGTCTTTGAGGCATCTGCTCTCTGAAGACAAGGTATCCAGATGTCTCACGTATTCTTAGACACTAGACCTTACTTTGCATCTGTGTAGTGAGAATTGGGATGCTGGAAACAAATCCCAGGTATACCTCCCCCACTCATTCCTCCAGCTAAAGAGAATTTGAGCCCAGGATTCCTCTGTTAGGCCAGCACAAATAAAGAATGGCACCAAACTGGAAAGTTCTCTCCACTTACAAATGCTGTTGAGTACAAGTGACTTCTAATGTAAATGTCCTTTTGCAGTTTTGTTTTTCCTAAAACCAATTTCCTCTTGTAAACCAAAGGTAATATACCCAGTTATGAATTATGTTGCTTTTACTGTATTCCTTAAGACTTTACAGCTTGCATCCAATCCCTTGCTGGAACAACTTTTAAAATAAAATGCTTTCAGTGATACTAAAATACAAATTATAATTGGCTTTAATTTCAAAGCCATATTTCATTTTGAAGTATTTATGCAAAGTGTCTGGTGTGTTTTACTATTAAAATAATTTCCATATGGAGAGCAAGCTCGTTACTGCTGAACTGTAGACAAACAACAGTTTTGGTGTCAGGTGGGGCAAGTTCAGGAGCAGAATGTTCAAAGGAGAAAGTAAAAATAGAGAAATGCAGTTTTCCCTGAGCATCAATAGCTTTGATTTTTAACTAATTGGTTGACTAGGGTGTTTTCAAAGTAAATGTGGATCCTGCTCATGGACAGATCCCTTGAAAACTAGTTTTAAGTTACAGTTTTTCTGAACAGTTTGTCATAGTAAGAACCCATCACAGGCAAAGCAAACAGGTCTGATGGACTAATGCTAGAGGAGGACACTCAGGATGGATGTAGATTCGCGGTGTTTAAGCTGTGAGGTAAGAGCAACCTGGTGCCCTTTATATTTGTCCCTTTTCCTACAGTGTAATGAGATAAATATATTGCTCTATGTGGTTTGCATTTGGCTTGCACCACCCCAGAATGTTTTCATTTTACAGTGCAGGAGTCCGTATCCATTTCATTGCACATCTTTTTACCATAGTTGAATGACCTGTCACGCTCACATTAGCTGTGGTTGCTCTGTGATCAGCAGGCATTAACAGCAGTGCTGCACTTTCTGTAGTGGCTGCTGCCCTGGCTGCGCAGGCCAGATGTCCAGAAGACCCAGGATGCCCAGGAGACCCAGCTCTGTTTTACAGGACACACAAACACTCTTGCTCCCAAGTGCTGAGTGGCTAAGTACTAGTCAAACTAAAATTGATTTAATCAGCTACAACTATATTCAACTTGATTGCTTCACATACAAATTCCTAGCTATCTGCCCCAGGATTTATCTGTAGATACGTTAATAATATCTGTAAAGATAGATAAGGATAATGTCAAGATTATCTGTATTTATGCAAGTGCTTCATTTGGAGGTCTACAGTGCAATTCATCAGTCATTTCTATGTGCCTGAATCCCAAAAGGGTAGTCACCTCCATTTCCTGGGCCAGAGTGTACTTGACTCTTCAGGTCATAGAGGGTTTTCTACTGCAGTGCTTGATGTGGAGAATCATCCCTGAAAATGGGCAGCTGTTAGTCACCTAAAAGGCTCTGTCCTTTCTGCTTGCAGATCAAAATACAATAGGATTCCTTTGTATCATGAAAATCTTCTTCCCCTTCTACAAACACTCAGTTTTTTGGTTCAAAATTGCTGAAGAGGTGCTTTAGGAAGAAGAGTAGCTGCAGTTCCACAACGGGATGAGGACAGACTGCTTTTCAGTTGTTAAGTGGCTAAGGAGAAATAGATCCCACAAAGCTCAGGATAAGTACAGGATTTAGAGAGTCTTTTAGGGGCAATTTAGAGCTTCCATTGCAGGTGAATAGTAGCAGTAATCCTTCCTGTCATACTGTGTGTTTTGTTGATTTACATCTGGAATAAAGGCAAGATTAGGGGTTCTTGTATGAGCGTGGGGAGGATGCAGGACTGCAATGCAGAAATGCCACTATGCCTTGTACATCTGCATACTGGGAAAACAAGAGTCAAGATGTTGGCTTCCCCAGCACTAGCCTGAGGACTAGAAAGTCCTGTCTTCAGAAAGGGCTGGATCTGGAAGGGAATAGGCCAGCATGTCCTCAAGCCCCCTTCCACAGTTTGGGACTTTCAGTGTCTCTCAGGCGTGAGGAAGTGGGTACCGGTGTCCCAGCCTATCTTGGCACAGACAAGGTACACATGAAGTAAAAGATCATTTCTCAGAGCAAAGGTGGAAGGGGAGAAATTTAATGGGGTTTGATAGTGCATTCCCACTGGCATGCACCTTTAGTAGAACTGGAGTGGGAAATTTGAGGATGCAGATGAAGTGAGACACGATTAGATACAGCTCGTTGACCAAACAACTGACAGTGAAAGAAGATAGTAGCATACAGTGATAAGTTCTAGGACAGGTATAGGCGAAACATGTCATGGCACTGGGAGATCTGGCTTTCCAGATGTCTCTGCTGATCTTCCATATGCAACCAAATAAAAAACCTCACTATTTTATAATACTTGTCCTGTTTCACCTTTTGTGCTATGGATGGCAGTCCTGTGTATTCTTCTTAGCCCAAAACTTGAAAGCTTAGGTATCATGCTTCCGTTTGAATGCTGAGTTAATAACTTGGTCCAAGGATCATAGGGAAGGGCAAGGGGAATTAGTTATGTTTTGAACCTTATCCATAACTTAAGCTGGAAATTATTTTTTTTTCTTTTCAGGGAAAAGAATGGGCCTGAGTATTGGTGTAATATTGGTGTTTCATGAATTGTCAGACATGGGGTGCCACTGCTCTCACAGCCTTTCTGGGGACTCCCCTGCCCTGCAGAGCCATGCACAGGGAAAAAGAGAGTGGATGCAGGAAAGGGTCTAGCAGGTGAGCCCACCACGTATGGGTTGAAGAGACACATTTGAAATCACCTGCTCATTTTAGATTTGGGAATAGAGTTGTTACAGTTATTCTGAAGTCCCTTTCAGGCTTCATGTCTAAAGATTGCAATAAACTGTTTGCAGATGAAGCTGGAGCTGTTGTTGACAGGCATCCAACCTGCCTAATTTTAGCCAGGATGTACTTCCATTTCTTGCACATTTCACATGCAAATGAGTCTCAGTGAATGCAGGTGTGGATATTATGAACAAGGTTCTAACTTGCTGTCAGAGCTCTTTGGACATTGGCATGTGTAGTAATTAATTGTATGTCTCAGATGAAGGCAGTGAGATGCCCTTGTTCGGACACTAGACAGTGTTTCATGTGCTGCAGAATGACAAAGTTTACTGAAACATGATTGTCACTTTACAGCAGTTTATGATTTCAGATCACCTGTGTCATTCTGTCTTCTTCCATCTTTTGTTTCTTGTTTAACTTTATACTTCAGCGTATGTCATGTAAAAACCACCATTGTGGTTTACTCATTGTTTTTAATCACATTTTCCTTAAAGTTTTCTCTAGAAAGGGTTTTTAGATTCATCACAGTTCTATTCCTCGTCCTTAGCTTTTGCTTTAATGACAGATAGATGCAGTTATACTCACACATTATTGTAATTGTTGCTGATGGTGCCCTCTTTAGCTCACATCACTTCTTTCCGAGTAGTAACATATTTCCCAAATCCGTCCATTTTTGTTTTTGCTAAATTAAAAAGAAGATATATTACCATGCTTTCAAAGAGATGTAAGGAGAGGGAAGCCACTACATCCCAGTGCATGAATTTTAAAAAAATGCAAATAGGCCCATAAATGCAAATCAAGAGTTATTTTTATTTAAAATAGTTGTATCTCTGTCAATGAAAGATTTATTGGTTTCCAGTCTTCTCATGTCTTAGGAATGTGCTTAGTTGGACTCACTGGATTCAAAAGCAGACTTTCTTCCATGCAGCAGAGCAGGGCCACAGGAGCAGGCTAAGTTTTGGCAGATTCTGTGAGCCTCGCTTGTCTTCATACCACCAGCTTTGGCTTCCCATGTGACCCAACAGTGACCCCCAGCAGTGAGTCTGTTCAGAGATACTGGTTTTGTTAGATGTGATGCAGGGCCTTTAAAGAAGGAATTTACATCTGATTTGCCTGCTTGAAGTCAACCAGGTGTTGGAGATGTATTCTGCAAAATATGATGGATAAAATGGCAGAAGATTTGGGCTTGTACACATGGCCTTACCTGTGCTTGGTTCAGGCAGATGGAGACTGTCTTGGGCCAACACAAACAGCAGTATGGTGAACCAGGTAAGGCAAGGTTCAGTCTGTTTAAGTCTGTGCCTGAATGTGGGTTTGGATCCCCTCCAAAGTGCTGGAGCTCTTCTCTCTGTGTTAGGCCAAACAATATAGGGAAACACTTCACTCAGCAAGAGCAGTGAGGAGATGGAAGTATCTCAGACATACTACTGCTTCCTGCTAGTCTTCCAAACTTACTTAGGCAAGTTGCTGAAAAGGACAAAAGATGGCTATTGGCAAAGCACTATGAGTAAAAGCATTTGGATTAAGAAAATAAAGCAACACGTAAAATTGCAGCAAAATCTTACTTTTTTCCTCATTTCAAAAATGTAGATGGTCTATGAAGTGTAATCAAATATTAGAGTTAAAAATAGTTTTAAATTAATGCACTTCCTTTAATCTTTTTTTCATGTTACTTTCATTCTATTACTACTTTCACTCCCCTTTGCCTTTATATTAAAAAACTGCACAAACAGAAGTAGAAAGCATTGTTCAAACCATAAAGCAAACAAAAGAAAATAAGATATTCACTTATGAAATTGGTTTTTTTTAAGTCATTTTACATTTTGCATAATAATAGCATATTTGAAAGTTGGAGAAATCGTCTAAAAAAAAAGTTAATTTTATTTTTTAACGACTGTTCATGTACATACTGTAGTTCTTTACAGTGAGAAGCCTTGTCAGACAAAGTCCTGTGTAGATTTGTGTTGCTTGAGGGCAAAATAACTTTCATAGCATTCAGGGAGACATGCTGTTGCAGCCCCATAGCGGGATACACATGCTACATGGCAGCATGGTAACGCAGCAGCCAGCTTGGGAGAACATGTATAACAGCGGATAGGTTCCCGTTGCCATGGTGTTTGGACAGTATTTTCTTCACCTATCAGCTGAACCACCTATCTGGTTCTTTCCTTGTCTTCTGGAAACCTGCAGCCCTGATGTGTAGCCAGGTTCAGTGTCAGGTAGGCAGTCAGGTCCTGGTAGCATATGGACAAAAAAATGTATGGATTTTTTTTTCTTCATTTAAATGAGTTTTCTGGCATTTGTGACTGAGAGGGAAAGTTCCAGATGGTGAAGTCTGCATTAACTGTTCAGTGGTGTTTCAGGTAGCACAAACCTCACCTAAGCACACTGTCAGCAGGCTGCTGGGGCTTGCAGCCCTGGGTTAGCAGCAGGAGCCCCACAGAGATTTGTGTCAGCTTAATGATTATCTCAAATAATGCATGAGCTTTGCATATCAGTTTCCCTTGTTGTATGTGCCAAGCCTAAGTATAAAATGTGATGGTGTGGTTATAAAAGCACTCTGTCAGATATATGCGGCACAGTTCCATTGATATCCTTAAACTATGTGCGACAAAATAGACCAGACATGCATATCAATTTTAGCTTTTCAACTACTAATGTCACAGTCTGTATCTTCAGTGACTTCAGTTTTATCATGGTGCCATAACAGCCAGTGAACTACTGTAGTTGAAAGGTTGCTGGCATATCCTTTGTGATTTTGAAAATAAAATATCCTTGTCTCCCTCTGGCTGAGTGGTTAAATCACAGTACAGTGGCCCTACTTGATAATTTTCTCATTAAATACTCAAATCCTTGGGTTAATTAAAGCATGGAATAAGTATCTAGGGAGGCATACATAAATGCTAACAGGATTCCTACCGCATATCTACAGAGGCAAACATCACCGTGTATTGTTTATGATAAGATGAGAATAGGAAATCTTTAGATCTCTGACAAGGCAGAATTCTTCTGTTTTGTGACAAATGTAGCCAAAAAAACAACCTCAAATGATAGCAAAACCACACAAAATTTGATAACAAGAGTGTAAATATATCCCTAATAATCACAGGGATTAAGCCCTCTGGGAGATTGTATATAGCTTTGTATTTGCAGGGATCTTAATACCCATTCCTGTCAGAGGAACCTGGATCTAGGGTCAGAAAGCAAGGAAAATCCTGTGTCTGACTAAAACTGCTGAGGAAACTCTAGCAGCCAGAATTATCTACTGATGGCATAATCTGGCCAATACTGCAGGGCAGAGTATCATGGAGAAGAACTCCATGATCTATCATGATAGATCATGGGAAATATTGTTCAGCTTCTTGTCTAAAAGCCCTTGTACTGACAACATCCGCTGTCACACACCATCCACCCCTGGCACCAACACTGACTCAGAGAGAAGGCTGCCACTTCATGACTTACACCCTCCTCCTCGGCTGGCCTCTGTTTTGCCCATGAGGTTTGTTTTTCTCTAGTAGGTTGACCTTCTTTAGTTTATGCTGGATAGCTGAGGTAAAAGCAAATAAATGGAAGAAGTGACCTAGAGCTTTCGGCAGAAGCCCTCATCACTATTTTCTCAGCAGCTGTTTGAATCGCTCTTACATAAAGGGATTCTGCAGAGGGTCCAGCCTCTGGCCCGCTTGGATTTTAGGCCTGCACTCCTGTAACTGATTTTGTTCACTTTAAAAGAGCTTAGGGTTTGCCTGCTTAGAGCAGAACCTTAGGAGATGTACTGATACCATCTGCTTTAAGCATCCAACTTGGATGCAATTCAGAGGACAGCATTAGGAGCAGCAGTTCCAAGTAACTTCATTGTAGAGAGGCAGGTGTCTCTATGCAGGCAATTCAGGTCATTCATGTTAGACACTTAAAATAGAATATATGCAAATTCAGACAGACTGCTGTCTTCACCTAGTCTATTGTTTATGTCTGTTTATGTCTTACAGATGATTTATCACTGAGCTGCTGAAAGAAACCTTTTGCTCTTTTGAAATTGCCTGGCCAGTGTAAAAAAAGGGGTCCACATGAGATCATGACTGCATGCCTTTTACTACACGTGTGCCCCCAGCACACGTACACACTTCACACCCAAGTTGCTTGGGAGGTGGGACTGAGGGGTGGGCAGTGGTGGCGAGTGAGAGCGGGAGGGCAGTAGCCCCATTGCTTTTGGGTGAGTGGCAAGAGGCTGGGCTGATTTAGCACAGATGGTTTTTGAGGTAGTTTGGGCTTTTGCCTTTGTAGAAATGTGTTAAAATATAAATTAAGAATTGTGTTTCAAATAGAACTGTCTCTGCAGGAATGTAGAAGCTACCATAGTGGTAGGGAACCTAATTGCTAATTTATTTGTGGATTTTTTTTTTAAATATGTCCTTTTGAGAACCATTAGAAAAAGGCCATTTCATCAGACTGCTCCTTGGCCCCTTGTGCTTGTATGTTTGCTCCATTGCTTTGAAAGTGCTTGAGCTGTCACTCTGCTATAGAGTTGTACGTCCTGCCTTCAAACATTTGTTCTCTCCAGTGTTACAGCGCTGCTTCGTACGGCATCACTGGCCTTGTACTCAGTGCCATAGTAACCATTCTCTGGAAGGGCAGCAGGACAAGGTGAGGAACATGTCAAGCACCCAAGAGAGAGAGCTGCAAAGCCAGACCTGACAAAGTCTTGACATAGATGGCAAATATTTGTGGTGGCCGGTGACAACGCTTTGTGATGGCCGGTGAGTTCTCCTTAGGAAGGGGAAATAAAGAAACAGTTCAGAGTAGTGAGCAGGAATTCTCTGTGAGCAGAAATCCCCTCAACAAGGGGATTGCATAGACCAGTCCTGTGTTTGAAAGGATGCTTCCAGCAGCATAAGGAATATAGGTGAAACTCTCCAGCTCCATGGCTATTCACAGCCCATGTGTTTACCTTGGGAAACAGGTAGTAATGATGGAAAAGAGGCTGGAAATTATATATATATATATATCCTTCTTGCTTGCCTGCTTTCTTCCTCTCTTTTTCTCTTCCCCTGCTGGTATATCTAGATTTTCCCAGTAGTTCAGCAAATCTGTAGGAGCCAACTGAGAAGCCAGCAGGGTTCTTGCAGGCATCCATGGAGGTACGTGCAGGCAGGATTGCTGTACTCGCTGTCTACCAAGGTGTGGTTCCTCACTTGGCTTTTGGTCTGACAGCATACCTGGGTGGCACACCTGTCTTCCCAGCCACCCCGTGGGTCTATCGCTGGCAGGTGAAAAGCGAAGCTGAGCCTGGTCTTCAGAGACATTTTATTCATTCTGTCCTACTTTAATCAAAGTGCTTTATTTTGCATTCAGAGTTTAATTGCAACCAGAGATACACACTGAATGAGAAATCCTACTCATCAACTAATTAAAATAATTTTTCAGGACACTGGATTCTTGCACTATAGGGCTTCATTGATTTTTGGCTTCCAGTAGCATGCACTGGTAGGTACCAGATACTTGGATCCTCAGGGAGTAAGGAAGGAGGGGCTGTCATGACTTCGGTTGTCACAACCTTTTTTTGGCTGTTAAGAGATAAGGGCGGTTTTGTAACACAAACTCTGCCTGCCTGCCTCAGTGCAAGGTTTCCCCCACGCCAAACTGTGGCTGCTCTCTGCTGTCTCTGCACGCCACCTCTCTGGCAGTGTTGAAACAAAATGTTTGCAGTGTTGTGAAGCGGCTCAGCCACAGAGATGATTCTGCATTGTATTTCCATTGATCCCACCTGAAGTGTTATTAATCTGAGAAGGGCATCCGAGTCAGCTTGAGCCCAGACAGGCTTGTTAGGACTGGTGGAGCCAAGGCCATGCCTCCTGGCTGTCTCTGCCCTCCCATGCAGTGGCTTGTGTGGGGCTCACAGGCTCTGGGAAGCCATGCTGGATCTGTGCTGTTGGGGCTTGCAGAATCCAGATCCCTGAGGAGCACGTAGAGGCGAAGTCCAGGCAGCTGTATAAAGACTTGCCTGGGTCCAACGTGGCAGGCTGGGAGCCAGAGCTGGCACAGCATCTTGTTGACCGCTCTCAGGAGCCAGCTGGGTGCTCAGCAGCTCTGCTGAGACACAGAGGCTGGCTAAGCCAGGATGCAGCTTGGATCGATGGGACTTAATAGCCTTGGCTCTTTGTGAAAGCAATTAAATGAGGAAAAATGAGTGAGTGCTGGCCTCTATATAAAGGAAGGCCTAAAACTGTGATGATTTGTGGCTCAGACATCCGACAGCAAACAGACCCAACCACAAGCGTTTGCTTTTAACATCTTGCAATCACCTGGAGTCTACAGCCCAACCTGCTGCCCAGTGTCAGGGCAGGAGTGCTGGGAAGGTAGAGTGAAGGAAGTGCCACTGTCTATCAGGCAAGTGGGGCGACAAGATGCGATTCCCTGTGCCAGTTGCTGCTTGGCTTTGAAAGTGCCAGAGCAGTGCCACTAATCCATCCCTTGTGCTCACACTGGGAGAGTCAAGTCTTGGTGGCTGCTGCAGGTTTGAGTTCCTCCAGAGGGAGTCAGCATTCATAGGGGCCAGTCTTTACCTTTATTTTGCACTGCTTGAGTATTGTGTGAGAAGATCAGTTATCCCATGGCAGTAGTAAGAGAACTCACTAGAAGGCCCAGTAGAATTTCTGAGAAAATATTTTGATGGAAAAATGGTCATTTGTCTTACAAGTTCAAATATGCTTGGTGCCATCTGTGTCGGGCAGCCCCTGGCCAACAAGTGCTTAAAGAAAGGCAGAATAACCTTCCTTTGAGTACATTTGACATTGGCTTGTTCTCCAGTTGCATTTCCCAGTAGCGTATTAACTGACTCTATTCCAGAACAGTAAGCACACAATGCTGCTTCAAGCCATGCCCGACCGTTTCTGGGCCACCTGGAAGCTGGTTTCCAGCTTCCTTAGCAGCACATTCCAGGTTAAAAAAACCTGAAGAGTTCAGTGCTGTCTCACATTACTGACAAGCACAATTTCTAAAACTGTCTGAATTTTCCTGCAGGTTACTTTGAAGTTTGCTACAAATCTGTAGCAGTAAAGGAGAGCTGGGTTTGGGGGGGAACAGAGCAGGAGAGATGAAGGCTGTGAAAGCATGAAATCATGAGTGACACAGAGCAAGGCTTTTGGCCTTGGGACATCAGAGCAGACATGAGTTGCTGAAATTATGGCTCTGTTAATCTATGTGTTGTCAGCCCTTCTATAAACAGTGAGCAGGTGCTGTGTGATCACAAGTCCTGTTGAGTGAGAAAGCGCTCTGGTCAGGGAGTGGGGGGCTTCTGCTGGGGCTTCAGCCTGCAGCTTCAGCTGCCTGACCTTAATCGTTTGTTGGTTCAGATGGAGGGAGGTTGCTCTTCAATATCATGTGTTCATTTCTTTTATAACAGGTGATGTCATTTAATAGTCCATTAGACTCCCTCAGAAGGTTTTCTTTTTTACTTGTTTACTCTGTACACAATTAGAGTGAAGTCACTAATAGTATACAAGGCAGACAGTAATATTAAAAGACTTGCAGAGAAAGTTTGCTTACCTTCCAACTTTTGAGGGTGTTTGCAATTGTTTGTGTGTAAAGTACTTACACAGAGTTGATACATAGCGAATGACTATGTAGTAACTGAAACTCAATCAGATTGTACAACTTGAGGATGCGCTTTATGGCCTGTCTGTTCTCCTGATAGCATTTGGGGAAGCAAATTCACTGTGTATTAGCGATTAACAGAATAGGCATTGAGTAATTGTAGAAATTGTTCTGAGGAGAACCCTCTTGCCCCATGTGTTTTTTCCCTGCATCCAGAATGCCAGACAGAATTTTAAAGGAAAGTAAATAAATAAGTACCTATTTCAAGGCAAAATAAGGTGACTCTTTTAGGAGCCTGTGTTGGTGCTTTGCATCCTCAGAGTTCTCTTAGAACAGCTATAGCTTTGAATATCTACAAAACTGGAGATCTGTGAACTCCAAAGACAGCTTTTGCTGACAGATGCAGTAAGATGCAGATTCCACAAACAGCTTTGGCAGGTCCTGTATGAAATAGGGTAAAAATATTATGAATTGACTTGGATAGGGTTTGACTCTACTTACAAAGCAGTAAGGGAGAATGAATTAGTAATTAGGGCTTTATTTTTATTTTGGACTCTCTAACAGGGTGGGTTGAGGTCTGTGGTAGCAGTAGCTGTTTTTTCTACATTTTACATTTCATTCAGGCAAATGGAGAACTAAATAGAAAAGTTGATCTTTTGATGAGGTAGTTGCAGGACTGCATTCTTGCTTAAGACACTCCTGGACCAATGATGTCTTTCACACCTTGGACAGACAATCTCTGAAATGAGAAGCAGTTACTCCAACTCAAAATGCCTGGCATGTTTTGGGGAAGGCAGGTTTCTGGGAAAACCTATTTAAGGCCACTTCAGAAAAGCCTGGCATACTTCACTTGGCAGGTATCAGGTTGTTGCCAGTTTAGTCCCTGCTCTTGAGGAAACTTCCTGCAGGTGAAAGGCTTGGCTGCATATTGCATATTGTGTCCTTTTCTGTGCTGAAACAGCTGGAGGAAGAATATAGCCCTGCTTTGCAGGAAGAATTTGTTATCAAAGATGCAGTTGCAAAACTGGGACTTTAAAAGTAGTAATTCATGTATTCTAGTACACTTCCTAAGGCAAACTTTGGTATTTCTAAGACGTCTCAGCCAGTGCAAGAATTCATTTGAAGCTGTAAAACATCAATGTTTAGCTCAAAAGGTTTTGCTGTGGTTAGTCCTAATGCTTAATCCAGTAGGGCAGTACTAGTAATTATTATTTAGCATTTTCAAGATAAATGCTATTTTATTCCACAAACAAACAATTTTGTAGACGTTTTTTTTCCAGACCGCAAGGGTGAAAATACATAGCTGTTTTATTTTTGAAGGTGTCACTTATACTGGCTCTGCAGCTATACTATTGAATTTCTTACTCTTTAGCATGATTACATGGTTGCAATTCCTATGGCAATAGAGACCTAAATTTTGAAACTGGTGAATGGCAGGAACAGGAAAATAATGACCAGCTGTTTACGGGGTAAGTGTTGACTCACTTGTTTTCTTAAAAATAAATAAAGTTGCCCCCCAGAGCAAAACTTACAGTTTGTGCGTTTCTTTTTAGACTTTGCTATAACTTAGCTCTCACAGGTGGCATGAGTCTATGTGGGTTAGATTTGCTGCACAAGAAAACAACCCTGACTTTTACTGGGTGGGTGGACAGGAAAAAAACCCAACTTTTTGTCAGCCTTTTGTGTTGCAGCAGCTGGATTCATTGCTGCTATAGCAACACACCACATGATGAGGTGTATTAGATTGCTCTGTGCAGAACACGAGGGAGAAAAGGAACACAGCTACTTACTGAAGGTAAAGGTTGAACTGGAGTTTCTGCTGGAGAGCTGGGGAAGGTCAAATGCTCCATTTCCCAGCACATGTTGTGCACAGCAGAAAGTAGGGGCGTGTGGCGGTGTTAAACTGCAGAACCAGGTAAGGTACAGCTGCATCAATTAACCTGAGATCTTACCCTTCCCAGTGTGGCAGCACAACTTTCTGGAGAGTTTTCTCTTACTTTTTCTAAGTGAGGTGGTTTTTTGGGGGAGTTGCTTTGCTAATGTGACAATATGAATACATTGGCAATGGTTTAACCTGTTCGAGAGACTCTTTTACTGCAGAGACCCCAGTCTTAGAGGTGGTTGCCCTCAAATAAGTGTAAAAAGTATATGTAGTTTTTTGCAGTTGTTTCAGCTTCACCTCGAGATGTTGAACAAGTTTTGGATTTGTTACTATCTCTGTAGTGGTTCAGAACGTTTCTGTTGTCAGTCAGAATCCAGGACATTATCTACTTAGTGATTTTTATTATCAGTACTTTTTCATGATCTGCTGTCTAGCATTTAGTAACATTTCTTCTCTCTCCCTCCCAATCTGGAGCATCAGGGTACCTGAATCTTCTTGGAAATGAATTTTCATGTCATTTACTCCTTCAGATTTTATGCTGTCTCCTTAAGTCTAGCAGTGTTGTTAATGCAGTTAATCAAACTTTAGAGCACCTGTAAAGACATGAAAGTGGAAACAGTGCCACAGGATACTGTGGCATTCATCCACATACAGGTAAATAGAAATAGTTAATGTCAGCATTGAACTTGCATGTTTATTCAGACTCATACCAAACTCAGACAACTATCTCCCATGTTCTCTATGCACCCTTTTTTTTTCTTTATTTTTACACATCACTAGGTTAAATATGACGGGCTTTCAAGTAGCATCTGTTAGGTGGAGGAAGACAACAATATTTTAGAAAGCAAAAACCTGAAGGACCAAAATGGTAGCGAAGAAGGTGAAGAGCCTGGCTGAACTTCAAGTTAAATGGTTTAGTACTTTTCCTGCTTCCCATGAGACATTTCTAACATTCTGGATACTTTCTATTATCTGCAACTTAGAACATATTTCTTTCTTCCCACTAGCCTCTATTTATTTCATCAAATAGTTGCTTTTCTCTCCCTATAGTACAAGAGGTGATGAAGACCCTCAAACCTTCACCCCATAGATGATTCTGATTACAGAGATAACAAGAATCAGAGGCAGAAGTCCAAGCACTTCTTGTGCCAGTTTAGGAACAGTGGTGAAGCTAAAGACACTCCCTGGTTCTTTCAGAAAGCACAAGACACACGGTGTGGATGTGCGTGCGAAGCCAGTCCATTGGAAAGGCTTCAGTGTGTTTCATGGCAGACAGATACAAAATAAGACAAAAAAGTGGCCTGACCCAGTACTTCAAGACAGGCTGTTGAAAGGTGCGGTCTTTCTCCACTGCTCTAAGTAAAAGATTTCAAGCAAGCTTTCTGTTTCTCCAGGTGCATTTCTATTTCTAGTGGACCGGTGTTCAAAATGCTCATTGCCACTGTAGGCAAATTGGAAGCATTCCTGTGGAAACTGGAGACTGATGTAAAGGTCAGGCCTTCCCCTCACTCACCCAGTTTAGTGGCAAGAAACGACAGAGTGAATTAGGGAGAAGTGAACCAAGCCTGAGTGGTAGGCAACCACTTGGACAGAGCCAGTGTGCTTTCTGTGGTGCTATAGGGACTGTGTGGTCAGAGCTCAGATTTAATTGAGGGTCCCCTGAGGTTCTTTGGCAGAGTTGAAGAAAGAAGCAGCCACTCTGCCCATCAGCTTACAGGAGAGAATTTGTGAAATAAAGAAACTTAGAAACATAATGATCACAGAATGAGGCAGGCTTGCCAGAAGTTGAGTTGGGATTCTTAAAAATGGAGGTTCAGAAAGAGCGGAAGTCTTTGAAGAGGAAGATTAGCTATACAAGGGAAAACTCAAGCAAAGTAGGACAGTGATTTAGCTCTGATTCCACTTCAAGTAGAGCAAGGTAGTCCAGATCAAATTATTTAAGCAATCAAAGAAGCTTAATCTGTCTAGATTTAGGGAACTTGTTCAATTGTGTGAACGAGGCACCTAATTCTAACCACCAAGAGCTCTTTCCACTAATACAGCACATCCATTGTGGTCCAAGGCATAAGGTGTTGGGGATGGAAGTGATTCATAACACCGTATCACTAATACATTAACTGGCTGTCACAGAGATGCATTAGGGGTGAATTTGTCCAGGGAATTAAAAAATTAAGGAACCTAGAAGAAAGGAAACAGCACCCTCTACTAATTACTTTCATAGTCTTTGGAATCACAGCCATGGTAGTTTATCACAAGCAAGGGAAAAAAGGAAGTGAGAGTCTTAGAGGCTTCGTTATTAAGCAAAAACAGCACAACAATATTGAAAGGAGCGTCCAGCTAATTATCTTTGCTTGATTTGCAAAAAGGTAAGAGATTATGGAAATGTGAGTATGGAAAAATCATGTTCTCAGTGAAGCCTGGTGAACAGAAGGACTGTGAGCACTGTTAGTACAAGGTAGTTTCCTTCACCAAATAGCATTCCTTTGCATGTTTTTTCTAGGATCATATTAGATCTTACAAAGATGATAGTTCTGGTTATGATTTCGTGAAGAATAATATGTTTTCAAGTATCACATTTTATTTATTTGTAGGATCTGTGAGTACATATGAACCTTGCCCCTTTGATGGTTTTTCCACTTACTTTCTAATGTCACATTAATACCATTGAATCTTTTATAAAACCTCCAAAACAAAGGACAGTGTCTTATATGTCTATAGACTACCCAATGTAATAATATCTGCTGCTAACTGAAACCTCTGAAAGGTACAGTAAAACAAACAAAAATTCGTTGTAACATATGGGTGTCTTTTGTACAAGAACCATCTGAGAAAGTCATGGAAGACTGCTAAAATGCACTACTGTGCCATCAGAATAATTTCCCTGCACGATTTTACAATTCAGATTTTTTTCAGCTTTAAAACTGTAACTCATTAATAACAACAACAAATTTGCAGGAGAGATTTCATCTGCCCACTCCTACAGATTAAAATCACACAATTTATTGATATGATAATTTTTTTACTAGATTTGGATTTGTGGAAAAAAATCAGAAATACCAAACTGACTCCACTGTAAAGAAAAAAAATTAATCCATTGAACTGACATGACTGTGTGTCAGCCTCCGAGAAGAAAGAAATCTGGAATCTTGATTAGTAGGAAACAAAACAGACGCAAAATGAAAGGCTATGTGATACAACGTGTATGTGCCTTGTATGCAAATAGTAACGCAGGCAAAATTCCAATATGGGACAATTTGCAGTGACTAATTGCTGTAGGAATGTGTGTTCCAGTAGGAGTAGGCCAGTCCCTCACTCAGCCGTAAGATGGCTGAGATATTTTTCTAGGGATAAATATGTACAAGGATGATTACAGTAGCAGATGCTGACTCTAGGAGCTTGGCCTCCACATCCAAATGTTCATCTGGCTCAATCGGAATGGTCAAAAGCATTTCCAAAGTGAGGGCTTAGATCTCCGGGGCCACATCTCAGATCGAGAGTGGGCATTGGCAGCAATCCAGGGTGTCTGTCACATGCAGGAACCATGCTCTCAGAAGCAGTTATTTCCAAAAGGCCCAGCCACTTAAAGCATTCAGAATGGAAAATTAAAGAAAATTCTTGTCTTTGGAAGGAAAGCATGCTATGGAGTCATCCCAGGAGAAGTTATTTGGTTCTTTTTAAAGCACAAGAGATTGTGGCACTAAGATCTTCATTTCAGATGTCTGTAGGGTGAGCTTCAGTACTCATTTCAGCTTTAAGCATGTGCTGAAACAGGTCAAACACATGCAACACCTTGTGGAACATAAAGCTCTGGTCTGGGACTGGTGTGGCCACTGCTCAAGGAAGGGAGGCTTTTATGTTAATGCCTTGAGGAGAGATGTAAAGCTGCCATTTGGTCACATTTGCCTGTGGTCACACTTCTATAATTCTTCCTCTGAGGAACTTGTGTTCAATATTGCCAAGATCATGAGTCTGTGCTACAGTGCAGTCATGAGATGCTAGAGCTCCCCTGCTTTCTGGCTTGTTGCATGTCCCTTCCTGTAGCCATGAACTGTGGAGAACTTCTTTGTACTTTGCAGAGCAAGAATCTGTTCAGCCTCCTGTTTCCAGTAGTACAGTCGAACTAGATGAAAATGTCAAATGCTGTGACACCCTGAAGAAAGAGATTGTCTTTTCCTGATGGAGCAGTAGAAAAAGAAAAGCTCTTTGAAATGGGCAAGGTGGACATATAGTGCAGAGACCCCAAAACCTAAGAGATGTGGGAAGAAAAATTAACTTCCTCTGAAGGAAGAAAATCGTCTTCTTTAACCAGAAGCTCGGGGCCTCCAGTGGCTCTTGGAGACAGTAGGTCTTTGAGTGGAAAGGGAGCATAGTTTCTTCTGACATATTTGTCCCTCAAAAAAACCTGTGCTGAGGTAGTCTGACTCTGAACATCAAAGACTAAAGCTCCTATCCAGATGCTGAGCTAAGGGAAAGCTCCTCTCTGATTCTTCCACCTCCTCCATCAACTTCAGGTCTTACTAATTAATTAATGTGCGACAAGACACTTCCCTCCCTGCCTGTCTCTCCCAGGTAGCCTAACCCTCATATATTCGCTTTCATATGTGTATATACACACAGACACACTTAAAGTAACTCGTGTATGTCATTAGACACAAATTATTGAATTACTTCGATTTTCATGACTCCAGAAAGAAAAATGACTGAAGATGAAATGTCATGAGGTCTTTTGTTAAAGATAAGTGACCTAAGACATGCTATTGCATTGGGTTGACAAGCCCCAACTGTAAGTCTCCCCTTCCTTTTGGTGGACAGGTAGTCTGTTAGTGATGTCAGACTGTGCTGTTCTGCCAAACTGAAGTGGTTCTGGCTGCCTGTGAGGCTGGCCATCCCTCCCTCTGAGAGCTGCAGCCGAGCACTGGACTGAAAGCAGCTGGATTTGCAGAGCTGAGGGGCACTGTGCCACCCACGCACAACTAACTGTAATTAAGAATGTTGCTTCTCAGACATTTATGTCCCGAGGTGAGGACTAAAAGCCTTTGGCCGTCTCTAGTAGGAGTATTTTTGTGTGGATTGCTTCTTAGAATGGAAAGAGGCAGATTAGACTTTTGAGCACTCTTTGACAACAGGAGTGAAGCTCAGGGTGCACTGAAGAATGCTAATACTGGCAAACTAGTGACAATCTTGACTGGTAATTCTGCTGAAGTAAAAAAAAAAAAAATGGATTGGGGTATTTTTTCCCCCTTTTCATAACCCCTAGGCTTCATGAATGCATTACGCTTCTTTATTGTCAATTTGCTCAGAAAATCACTTCTGACATCTCACCTAAGTATTTATTGTCATTCCAGTCCAGGGTATCTTTCACTTATGTTGAAGATTTCTTGGATTTTTACCAGTTTGAAATTATATTAAAAGTAGGCAGATGAACATTTAAATTAAAAGGTTAATTAAAACGGAAATGTTGCACTGGCACACTTAATTTGCTTCAGTTTAAATGTTTATTAGCTTAATTGAATATTTACAGAACCAAGACAAAAAAAGTTGTGCATCTATTTCCACAGACACAAAAATTAGCATACTTGTGTGCAGTAGCTAAATACCCACTAAAAACCCTTAAAACTATAGTCTATGGGACTGTACTTCCAAAACCAGGAATGTTCTATGGCTAAAGGCCAATTTTTTTATGGTTTCCTATCAGTCACCTGTTTCTTTTATGATTGTTTAGGATTTATGAGCACACTGAAGTCTTCAAAGGAGTCAAGAGAAAGAGCTTACATTGTACAAATGCTTGGGGCAGGAAATGCTAGTAAAGTCTTCTGCCTGAGAGAAGATAACAAAATCCATGATTATCTTGTCTTCTTTGGTCAGGTTCTGCTGGTGGCAGGAAAGGGAAACTGTGATTCATTCCTGCTTTCCTGGAAGAAATCAGATTTCAATTAGTTGGCATTCCTAGGGCGCATAATTTAACAGCATGGTCAAATTGTTTTCCCAATGTAGGGGAGAAATTCAGTAGCAATAGTAACACCAAAATTCAACTAATCAGACTACATCTGTATGAACACAAATGTATTTTTAGACAGAGCAACTGCTGCAGTATGTTCCAAAATAAGAAATAACACATGATATTTGGAATACGTTTGAATGGGAAAATGTGCATTAATTGGATTATTTTAAAGAAGTTTATGTTTGGAAACATCTAAGCTTAATAAAAATTATATCATGCTATTTCCTAATCAAAGAAATATTGTGGCCTCAAATAGCAACATAAATGGATTTTTTCTTTCTCCTAATGCCTAATACATGGACTATTTTAAATTCTACTTCATCCCCTGTGTTAGTTTTCTAAGAGGATTTCCATTATCATGCTTTAGGGAATACACTTAAACACTGAGGTCTTGAAACTATAGTAATTATTAATCTTTAGCAAGTATCCCATTACACCTCATTGGCTTTATGGCATTCGAACTTCTCTTCAGATTTTACTAGGTGATTTTCCCCTTGTAGCATCTACCTCAGTTACAGAGGTGGATGTGCTGGTACAGTATCATTCCAAAACCACCATTTTATGACAAGTAGAAAAGGCACTTTTATCTCCATGCATGATTTTGTGAGTTTATACATCTTAGTAGCACTGCAGGAAGGAAGCAGTTGGTAGTCTTGGGTAGTAAGGTGGATGCAAAGGTCAGGATATGTCTCCTGTTTTGCTGGAAGTGTGGCCATAGCAATTTTCGAAGAATATTACCCCACCCTGTAAGTAACTGCATCGGTTCTGAGCAACTTAAATGTGCTACATCCTGTGGTTTGACAAACAAAACCTAGTCCTGTGGCCTCTAAGCAAAAGAGTTGCTGTTTGATTTTGATCATTTCTTGCGAGCTGTTTGTTGTTTCTGTCGTGCAGTGCACACAACAGCTCCCACGTCAGCAGCCAGCCAGCAGGTAGGTGCAAGGTGCATGAATGCTTCTCTAGGGCCCTGCTTCAAACTGATGTGTTGCTCAGCAGTCAGATGACCCAAAATACCTGTTCGTATTTTATTCCATAAGCCTAGTGTTTTTATTCCGTGTTAGAAATATAGTTGTTGATCTGTGAAAAATATGTATGGAAAGGTACATACAGTGTCTTCAGGGCTTTGAAAACACTTCCAACACTTTAATGTGAAGGGCACTGATAGGTACCCCTTAACTTTCAGTCTGTACATTCCTCATATTTACCTTCTTCTCCTGTATTCTTACTGCCTTTACTTGTCTGCATTACCGTTCCCTTCTCTCCTTCTCATCTATCCTATTCCCACTCTCTGTGATGTGTACTTTTCTGCTTCTGTTGTGCTGTTCTTTGGAGCAGACTTTTTATTCTTTGGAGCCAGATGCTGTTTCTTCAAATCTATGTTTTAACATTTATACAAAGAACCTCTTTTTCTCATCACTTAATTACCCTTGCTTCTTTTCATTGCCTTTAATTGTTTCCACTGTCTTCTGTTTGTCCCATCTTTGGTGGTAGTTTTTCCTGTGTTCACAAAGCATCTGTTACTTGATTCTCTCACAGTGAATGTTGGTTGTTAGCAGAAATGTGCCTGCAATTATTTTATACTTTGCATAGGGCCAATCGCTGATGTAATTTAGGGATATTAATTGGTCTTCACCCACACTCTTTCAGATTGCTGCCTTGTACCTAATAAAACAACCTATTTGGTGTCCTCCATATGTGATTGAGACGAGGCATTGCCAGAGCCCAGAACTTACTTGGTGTCTGTCAGGTGAAAAGCACTGAAACCAAGGAGCTTTCATTCTGCTAGACCTTTCCTGTAATGAAACCCTTGTCACTCCTAAGGAGAAGCTGTTCTCAGAAGAGGCTGTGAGCAAAGCGTGCACCTGCCTCTACTTCACATGGTCACCTTGTGTGCACCACTGGGCTGCTTGGGTGTCACAGCTTCTCCAGGTGCCCCACTGGGGTACCAAGTGAGTTTTGAGCTGTTGACATCATTAGCCTTCCATTGTGATCTGAAGGGTGATTTGGAGGGACTGGGAGGCTATAGCAGTAGGTCTGGGCTCTTGTCTATAGGGCAGCCTTCCTGAGGTAGAAAGGCATACCTCTACCAAATTATGCTAGAGGTGAGGTACACCCTAAAAATGCATAATATTTATTTCTGAGGTGTCCTTAAATACTTTTGTACTGGAGATTTGGAAATCACTTACCTAACCGCTGAAATAATGTAAAACAAGGAAGCAAGTGCGGTTTCTGCACCTTGAACACTTAACAGTGATATTTGGAAAGGAGTATCTGTGGGTGAATTGACAGAAGGTGATGTTGGGCAATTGTGAGCACAGAGACAGGGCACTAGCTGCTTCTGAAAGAAGAAATCTTGTCTTACAATTGCACCACGTTTGAGGCTATGAAACAAGGTCCTGCCACGCCTTCTCTTTCATGTTGCTGCACCTCAATGCTGAATCTCCTTTTCAGAGTGAATTTATTACTGTATTAAATGCAGGAAAGTGTAGTAGTCCTTAACCATCATTAGAAGCTGAAGAAGGAGTGTGTTTTAAGCTGTGCATTAGTAGAGGGTTTTCTTCTCTGAGTTGGTAATATAAAAGTTGGTAAATCACATAAATAACCTGAAAGACTAAAAGCGGAATGAAAATAATTGTTCGGTTTTTATCAATTTTGATTTTGAAGTGCCCAAGTGTAATTATTGTGCACAAGGAACCTTCTAGTGGTTTCAAAGCAAACTGAACTGTTTGCAAAAGGAAACCTTGTGCCTTCAAAGCATCAAGCACACAGAGTTGAGAAAAGCAGTGAGGCAGATTCCCATGAGCTGGTGCATCCCCAGCTTAGATTTGCACCGGGTGTGGGTGGTTGCAGGCTTGGGTAAGTTTAACAGTTCCAGCTGTCAGAGGAATAAAGGATTATTCACCTCTATTTTCTTTACATGCCTGGTTTTATGATTAATATACACTATTAATAAATCACCATGTTTTGCAACAGAAATAAGAGTTTTAAGTCAAAATCTCAAGAAGGGGGATCTTTTTGGCAGGAGAGATTGTAGCTCAACACATGTGGACCGTGTATGGCTAACAGTAAACCATATTCTTTACTGGGCTTTTTTCAGCCTTCTCTGTGCTCTCTCGGTTAAACAAGAGTCTCATCTTAGCACATTTAACTGAGCTGCATGAAGAGATGTGATTTAAAACTACTGAAATTGTAGGAGTCTTCTTTTGTAAGGCAGAGAATGTATCAGGCAGGTGCAGAAATAGATCTTGCAGTTCAGAAATATATTTTGAATAGCAGAACATCCCAAGCCCTTAAGTTTTGGGTGAAGTTCAAAGAAATCCTTCCAGAAAGCCAAGCCATTCTATTTCCATTTGTCTTTCTAGAGCCTATGAAATAAGTTTATTCAGCAATCCACCAGTGCAATTAGTATTAGTTCAGAAAATTTTTTTTCATTTCAGGTGTGACTTGGCAATGTAGAGAACAGCTACAGATCTGAAAATTGTGACAAAAAGCAGAAAGTGCTTTTGCTCCCTTTTATTAAGGTCACATGACTGTGTTTTGATTTCTGACTAAAAACCAGGATAATACAAAGTTATAAGTAGCATAAGGACACCATTGCAATGATTGATTACCAGATTTTTTAAAAAGTACTAAATTTTCTATTTACCTGAAATTTCCTACCTTTATCCATAAACTCAAAGTTTTATGTGTAAATTGTAATTTCTAACAAAACCAAAATACTCTTAATGGTGTATTTTAAACTGAGTGCTGCCACATGAGAGAATATGTCTTCATAATGATGTTTCTGCTTTTGTGTTTACTGTCATGCCAGGACATTTATATTGTGCAAGTATACCTGTTGGAAAGGGATAGTAAAAACCTGGAGCCCCATTCCAGTTTCTGAAACTGATCTTTTAGGGAAATAATACCAGGGCTGTAAGTGCATATCTTTGCAAAGGGTGGCACCATGTGAGCTACTGTTAATTAGAGTCCTGTCCCTTTAAATTCCCTTTGTATTGGATGAAAAATTGGTATTTGAAAACACTTTCAGGCCAGGAAGAAGAGTTCTGAGTGGTTATGCCCACATTTTAAAATAACCTTCTCCTCCCTCTTTTGATATGTTGCATAAAAACGGACAATATTTTAAACCTTTTTCTTCTAGGAGTGTCCCATGCAATCTCTGTGTCTTTGATTTTTTTTCTGTATTCACTGTTTGTGGATTACACTCTTCCTATCAAAATTCTGGACAGCTAAAGGATAGATTAATTTCACTGGAATCAGTGACTGAAATTGTTACATCAAGGTCATTAGGTTAATTTCATATCTTTGTAAAAACAGCATATAATTTTAAATCCAAAATTATCTAAAGTGGATAAAGATGTGGAAAAAATGATCCCATAAAATGATGCACACAATCTCCCATCAGTGACTGTTTCACATCTGCCACTTAAGGATGAACAAGATCCCGTAGTTTGTAAAAATGCAAGCTTTTTCATTGGGAATCTTACACTGATTAAAGAGTAGAAGTGACTTGATCCCTACATTTCTGTCATTCATCTCTTATCTGTTGTTACTTCTGATGTTGCTGTTCTGTTGGCTTCCCCTTGATTGTGAATCTGTTCAAATTACAATTCAACCTTGCAGCATTCTAATTTTAACACTGCAACATGACAAAATAGACGAGCATACAGACTAGACTTTGTTTTCAAAGGATGATGTTTATTTTCATTACTCAGCTTGATTTTTCGGGACAGAATGAGAACTCTTCTTTTGTGAAAGTGGACATCTAATGGACATCTTACAATATATGCAGAAATAGAGGTATCTTAAATCACAGGTTACTTTTGAAAACACAAGCCATTATGGCTAAAATTAAACATAGGTCAAATCCTGGCAAAATTGACTTCATTGTCATTGAAGTCATTGAAAGCCTTTCCATTGATTTAAGTGGAACTGAGATTAAACTCTGTATTTAGAGAGAAGATTTTTTTGCTCATGCAGACATAGGCACCCTTTCTATTCCCTTTTTTTACTCTAAATGTACTGTGCTGGACAAGAGCCACTTAAAAGTTCACGACCTGTAGGAAAGATGCTGTGCCAGCAGCAGAGAGACATCAATCCGTGCAGGCCAAGCTTGGCTGTGTACGTCAGCTGGTGCCTTCGGTTTACAAACGAGAGGGTTTTTCACTTGACAGGACTGCAGCAAAAAACTCCAGGTAGATTTCAACAGGCTTCACTGCCCACTGTTAAAAGGAGAGATTTTAGACATGTTTACTGAGGCTTTTGAGTTCAGCACAAGACATTTTCCATAAGATGTGCAGGCTGCATTTGTGAAAGTATATTGTTATAGCAACTTGGGTTGGATGTCAGCTCAAGGGATTAAGTCTACAGCAAGCTAAGCAATAGCAATACTCAGAGTAAATGGTTTCTGACTTTTAGAAGTGTTTGTTTCTATGGAGAGATGTTAATTTTGCCCTTTCTCTGTGTGGCAAAAGTCAGAGTAGCAGTGTCCTCAGGTGCTGATGCTGAGGGAGGTTACCTGAGGGCCTGCAGGGAGTAGAGCAAGTACTGTTGCATTTTACAGTGGGCACCCTCACGAGAGAAGCAGGGGTTGTACCAGGATGCCATGTTTTCAAAACAAAATTTACAGTATTTGTTCCAGACAAAAGAAATTTGCCACAATATTTTGCTCCAGGACTCATGGTAACTGTCCAGGAACCCTCAAATGCAAAACCCTCCATTCTTCATCATTCAGGCAAGACTTTGGCCCAGCCCTCTGTGGAAACCACACCCCTTTGTTTTAAAGACCAAACATTTACTTTCCCACACCATTGCCTGCTTGGGATACAAGAGAACTGTTTACAGGAAAAAAAGAAAATGGAAAAAAAGAATTTTTTCTTTTTTAAAGTCATCCTGTGAAAAGGATGAAAGATACACTAAGGTCCCCTTTTTCCAAATCCGTATTTTTTTCCCCATAAATATCAGCATAAATTGATGTGCGATATATGGAAGTTTGTGTTTTGCCAGTAGATGCATGACTTCCAGAACAGGTAAAATACCTTTGTACTGGGACAAAGATGGTCCTGATGCTCTATTTTGCCTGGAAAGACAGAAAATCTATGTAGAAATCTTTTTCATGCATAGAGATATAAAAGAAAAGATTATTCTGAGTAGCTGTTGCCTGCAGGAAGCTTAAAAAGTTTAATTTTAAAAGGTTTTCTGCCCCATACACATTCAGGTTTTGCCTGTTTTCCAGCCAGTGTTTGCAATCCTAGGGAAACAAATATAAAACAAACGCATTTTTATCCTAATGTAACAAAATGTGTGCACATGTGATCTCTGTTTGTTTAGTCTGCATGAGAAGAATGAGAACGCCTTTTCTTTAGACATTTGAGAGAGTACAGTATTTGTTTCTAATCCTTTGCCATGTCAAGGACTGAGCAGTCAGGACAAAGATTATGTGAGGTGTCATTTTAAACCTAGCAAATGCATTATTCAAGTCCAATAAGGTGCTGATTTTTTTAAATGTTTGTAGCTAGTTTTTCTGTTGAAGTTTCAGAAGTGAGCAGAAAGCATTCACATATGAAGCATTGGATTTGGTGTTCAATGTTCTTCCTCTTCAGTGTTGCTCACCTAAAACTGTTCCAGTATCTGCGTTTTTGGCAGTATCAAGAATTCAGCTGGTGTCGTGAACCGTTGCTGACAGATTCAGTAGTTTCCACCAGCTTAAAAACGTTGCTTTAGTTTGTAACTTTTAAGTGCATGTATTTTTACAGTTTTCTGAATACACAATCTTACAATACTCAGAAGCATGTTAATGATTTCTAGACTCCTTCTCAGGAGAACGACACTATTTCAGTCAGTACAATTTCAGCAGATCATGCCGAAATGATCTGATGAAGTTTAGCTATTTGTGTCTCGACCTTGAGTATTTTTCTTACATAGCTAACATAATTGTCAAAAATGCATATTGGTTTTCTTCCTAATGTGAATTCTTAGATGAAAATAAAGTTTGAAGAGATCCTGTTATGTTGGCGATTTTTTTCCCCTCATTATTTTGACCTTATTAATGCTGCCAGGTTATTTATAGCTCCATGACTGCTATGTTGAAACCTTTGCAGGCTGACTGACTCTGTCAGAAGCTGCGTATTTGAAAGACTTCCAGGGTTGCCACTATGTAGATCTGCTCCATTCTGGCTTCTCACGGATCCTTTGTGGCCTTTGCTCTGGGAAGCCTTGCTGGTGTAGCCAGCTTATATGAGTGACTACAAATGCTGCCTCCAGAAGGGCTACCCTGTACAGTTTTTCTATCTCACCCAAAATTCTGTGATGCTGTCTGTTTGAGGGTGCAACTTTAAATAGCCTGTTGCTGATGTAGTGAGGAATGGCTGGGACTTGATACAAACAAATCTTCTGGTGCTGGACATTGCCAGTGGAAATCCTTTCTGTGTTTCTCCTCAACTACAGAATAATAAGGTGTATGCAAGAAACATTACCAAAAGGGATTTGCCAAATATTTCAACATTCAACAGCATGTAAGTCTGTTACAGGCAAAAGTATTTGTGTCCTCTAGCTGCTCTATAAATAGAATTAAAATTAAAACAATAAAATAAAAATAAAATTGTAAGCAACTGAGAGGGAAAAAAACCCATCTCTGACACTTTCAAGTCCCTTTTCTCACTCATTTGTGTTGTAAAACCACAATTCCACAGGCTTGCTTAAAACCAAGCCTGCAGCTAAATATTTACCCAATGGATTTTGTTAAATCTGTTTCAAAGCCTCTGGAAATTAATTCACACCTCTAATTCCTCAGTAGCCTTTGCCTCTGGGCATCTGTAGTGAAATGCAGGTATTAGAAGAGCTGGAATGGAGTTGCCATAACTGATAACCTGTGTCAATAAACAATGGATTGAGAAGACAGAATGATCTTTTGTCTCTCTGGGGTTTGGAAATGGAAATTTTTGCACTGAAAAGCAATTGTTCAGATAAGGCTTGAGAAGTATTTTCAGTGCCTCTTGTCAGTCCTCCTGCATCAGTTAAGGACCAGATAATTTAGCCCAGTCCGGAAATGTTGCCCACCAGCACTTCTAGTAGAAGATGAAGAACATGTGAGGAGCACTTTTGCTAAAAGTCTTTATTGGTTCCCTTTTCTAATGGAGAGGCAGCTTTCTGACAACACAAGCACTGCTTCTAGTCACCTTGTGTCTTTAATGCACTTCACTGGCATATAGGGTACTGTGTTACAGTCATTTTCCTCACAGGTAAAAGGGAAGTTTGGCAATTCTTCCCTCTTTTTCATGGGGAATATGATGTGGCTGCTGAAATAGTCTATTTTGAACACTATATGTTTAAGAAACTAAATTATGAAATATGTAAGACAGGGAAAAAAAACCCCACACAACTGAGGAAGGAAGATGAGCCTCTGCTGATAAAGCTCCACTACATGCTGTTTTATACCATTGAAAGGCTCATCCAGAAATACTTCTGGAGTCTCTCTCCATTTCATCTCATTGAAAATAGCATTTGGCCTGCAATGTATGTTTCTAAGACTTACTGGGATAGTTTTAAAAGCCACAGACTGTAAGGCATTCCCTATATCTCTTGAGAGGCTGTCTACAGACTCATACATCTTTAACTTCAGAGTTTCCCTGTTTCTGTGTTTAAGTATCATTCCCGTTATTCCTAATTAAACCTCGTATATCACACCTTATAATTCTCTCCTCAACATGAATAGCAGATAGCAGTTTTATTGCCAGCTCATAAGCATTTAACAAAACTCTATAGGTTTCTTCCCAGAAATCAGACCCTCTGGTCTTAACCCTTGGAGTATTCTCCCATCTCTCCGCCTCTCTCCTTCCACTCAGTCAATGGCTTCCAGACAACTTGGTGCCTAAACCTGAATGTAATAGTTGAGTGTAGTTGAATCAGAGCCAAACAGAAGGAGAAAGTTTCTTGCCTCCTACTCTGACATGATGCATTTGGTAAGATAGACCAAAAAATACATTGGCTTTCTTGCCAGAATGCTCTGAAGAATATTAGACATGGTCTCGGAATTAAGCAAATGACACCTGAGGAGTGAATGTACTTACTGTTGTTTGCAAATATCATTAAGCAGCTTAGCTCAAATCTGCTTCTTACCAACTCAAATGGCTTAAGTTCAGGTGCCTCTGGACCAATTTAAGGATTGTCTCTTTATCAACAGCAAGTTGGACATAGTTTTGTCCAGGTGGTGGTGTGGCTGTTCTAACTAATGTGGATTCCTCCTCCGTTCAAGTTTCTGTTGTTCTCTGAAGTAAGCTGGTCTGAAAAGCAGACTCTGCAAGCAGTGGTACAGCCTGCAGCCAGAGCATACACAGAAAAGCTGCTTGCTGGCTCTGCAAGGGGCTGGTTATACACAGTGCCTCTGGGAGTGAAGGTGGTCTGTAGCTTCCTGTTGGATGTAGTTGCCTGGGTAGATTGTCACCTGTGGCAGTGAATTCAAGTACATTTTTCAAGTCAAAACCTGAGCCTGATGAGGGTACTGTTCTCTGCAAGGATTCATGTGATACTCTCACTTTTGTGGGCTAATTGAAGTGCCCCTGCAGTAGCCACAAATACCCTGGCCAATCTGGCTGGGGTGCAGCTGCTGTGCTGCTGTGGTACATGGTTACGTGTGGTCAGTGCTTCATGCTGAAGGTATCCATACCAGGGTTTTGTCTGCTCAGAACCAACACATTTCACATATAAATTGGCTTGTAATAGTTTACATTGTTAATCTCTCTCCCAGACTGTATTGCTGGTGGAGGTCTTACCCTGCTTTTCTGTAGGATGTCTCTGTGTTTTCCTACTGACCGTCCCTTCTTCTCCTTCCAGCAACCAGTCATCATTCTTGATGACTGTTGATTTTTGGTGACTGGTCTTTGTGAAATAACTCTGTAAGTGTGGTGGATCTTGGAACTGACACCATCACAGCTGGGAGCTCAGTGATTGGAGTTGCTCCCTAGAGTGGTTTTTGAGTTGGTTCTCCTAGAACTGCTGTATTGTGTTAGAAAGAAAATGAGATCTTTCCAAAGGAAGGAGGTATTGAAAAATTAGTTTGAGGACATTTGGTGTCATGACAAAAGTTATATTGACATAAAGTACCGTGTGACTGTTTCTTGACTGTTTTGGCACCTCTTGTGTCCTGTCGTTAGTGATATGAAAGTAATTTTTCCACAAAAGTTGATGCATTCTGTGCATCTTGGAGCAATACTTGTGTAGGAGCATGTCTTCTGTCTTGACTACCCTTAGCGGAATGTTTCTAAAAAGAGATCTAATTCATTTTACACGAAGAAAAAATCTTTTAACAACCATTTGGAGATCTCAAAGCACATCAGGAATCTTAGCAGCAATAGGTGCCAGCCTGCTTAGCTGCGCTTCTTCTAGGCTTCCCTTTGCCTCTTTGGCTTTCTTCACATTCCCTTCTTGCCATGGGGGAGGTAAATTAAGGCCACTGGTATTTCTCCAGATGAAAGTCTGCTTACAGGCATATTTCTAGCAGCTGTAATGTTTATGCTGTGTTGTAGGGATTTTTATAACTTAAATGTTCTGTTGCAATGTAATTAATACTGTTTTATTAAAAATATTCTTATTCAAGCTTATACAACAGTAACTCGAGTTTAGCAGGGTCCAAACAGTGTTAGATGTAACGTGCATATCTGAGAGGAGAGAAATAGATCAGTGAATCTTATGTAGCAGCCTGTTTCTGCTGTGTCCATTTACAAGCATCGCCAGCCATTGTCATTGCGTCCCATATTTCAAGCATTAAGCTTTCTGTTCTGGCATAGTATATGAGACTATTTGCTACATAATCATATTGTATTTCATTTTCTTCTGGATGCTATTGTAATAATGACGTTGCCTAATAAAATAATGTCAGATTTTAATTAGGTTAAAAGTAATTTGGTATATTAGGTTTTTTATTTGAGAAAATAAACTAGCTGATAGTGCGTATCGAGCTGTCCTTTTTTTGTTATTACTTGGTTGCATTTGTTTTTATTTCTATTTCCTGTTGTCCTTACCTGTTGAAATAAGGGTGGGGGTTTTCATTAATTAAGTTATTACACCCCTCTACAGCCTTAAGTCTAACATATTGATGTTGTAGTGAGGGCATAAGATGCCTAACTTATTATTTATAATGGATAGTTTTGCAAAAATTTCTGGTCCTAATAAATAGCTGCACCTTATTAATCACTGAAATAAATTAGCTAGACTAGTGTGAAAGGATATGGTAATACTGTGTGAGAGTACTGCAGCAATGGGAGGCGTAAATTTGCTGGAAGGCAAAGACAGAATACATTTGCATCAAAGACAGTTGTGTAAAAGAAAAGCTTATGCTAGCCTTCTGTGGTGGGATACTTAAGGAATAAGCAGTGATGTATGGATTGGCATGACGTGTAGTTCTCTTTGTAATTTACTTTTATAAAAAGTGTCCTGAACAGCATCGCAATATACATCCTAATAATGAATAGAAGGATGGAAAGGAGGAAGATCATTCTGATTCTTAAGGCACTTCTCTATTTCTGTAATTCCTTTTGCTTTCTAAGTTGTCTCAGTACTCTGTAAACTTCCACATCACATGCAGAGGAGATATGTTCTCTGTTTTGTGACTAAAGCTTATCTTGCATTGGGAGATATCCTGACTCCTCCTTTAAGTGCCATTTCCAAGTGCCTTCCCTTTTATATATATACTGTTTGTAGGCTGTCCTTTTTTGTTAGACATTTATTAAGGACTAAGTAAAAAAACCTTTGATCCTGGTTCAGCAGTCCATTCCTCTTCAACTGAGTACTTGGTCAGCACAGTGGAGTTCAAACATATGCTTTGAGTTCAGTGTGCATGTGTAAAGGCTTTGCAGGATAAGGACTGATTAAAGAAAGCTGTTGTTGAACTGGAGCCCATCTGACTTTGCCTTTCTTATGCATTCACTGTTAGAAGACTCAGAAATTACTTTATTGACCTGTAGTTTTAAGTCACTTAATTTTTTACAAATGTAGACATCTCATTGCTGTTTTCTCTGCTGTTTCTTCTGTTGTCACATGGTACTGCCATCCTCCTTGTTCTGTTTCTGCAGTATATGATGACTGTACTGCTGTACTGCTTGTGTGGTTATTCATGGGTATGCATGCAGGCAGTTACGGAACAAGAATGTACAGAAACTCATTTTAATCATTCTGACTTTGGGAGAGCTAGTATCTTAACTGAGTATCTTGAGGACTAGACTATTGTAGCTAAGGCTGCCTAGTGAAATCATTTTAACAATGCATGTGGAACTTCTTTTTCCATCACAAAACTAGAGCCATAGATGCGTGTCCTTCAGTGAGATCTGGTACTTGAAAACAGAATTAAAAGAAACAAGCTGACATCTTCAGCTGAATGCAGACACTGAAATGATCAAGTTGTATCAGTCTTACCCAAGTCAACAGGCCACTCACAGAAGAGAAATGGCTAGGTAAAAAAGAGAAAATCTCAAATTTCTTTATTCCCTGACAACACCTAGTTGCTAAAAATGCCTTCTTCAGATAGTAATTAGATCAGCCTGTAGGTTGCTCCTACTTGGAATAAGGATATGATTTCTCTCTGTGTGAGATTCATACAGGCACGGTAATCAAAGCTTTCTTTTTCTCAGAAGGTATATATGTAACACAAATCTGCTCCTAAATGTGTTAATTCCCATCCTAGTGCTGTTCTTCTGTCCTAGTGCCTGCTCACACTGAACTTCCAGACAAATTAACAGCTACCACTATGAAAGAGTATATGTGAACAATTTCATCAGTACCTCATCTTTCTTTCATTTGTAATTTTCTACCCTTCCACTATGAGATAGTTTTTAAAGATTCTTTTTTTAGCTGTGTTGTTTAAATATAGTTCATACTTTTTTCTCTATAGATCTATTTGTTGTGATATTGCAGAAAATTGAAAAGTGAAAAAACCCCAAAGGGGCCTATTTGAGGTATAAAGATGAACAACCTTAAAATCTTCTTGATTTTCAATTGAATAATGGAAAACTCTTCTTAGCTGATAAGGTTTTTTTAAACTTCTCTGAATCAATGGCTCTTCCATTAATTGTTTGGGTGCCAAAACTTCATCAGGTAAAGTGACAAAAGCCAACCACCTCTATATTAACTGATTAGTTTGACTACTCATAGTACTTAATTTCAGTGAGGTTTTTCACAGTACGTAGAAAAGATCTCAATAATTTCAATTGCATGGGAATGTATCTTCTCCCACAGCTACCATTTGGTTTATTTAGTTGTTTTTATAATTTTAAGGAGATGAAAGTACCAACTGTCCTACAGCAAATAATCATCAAATCCGTATTTACAAAAAATGACAACTTGTATTATTAAAATTGGCAGAAGCCAGGAAACGCTTTCTGACACAATTGTATCACTGACAGCTTACTCAAATGAATTTGGTTTAATTACGGCAGCATAAGAGGAACTGAAAGATCCCTTTGACTAAGTAGGAATCTAATTATATTTGAAATCCTACAATCTCCTTTGTGCCTCTACAATGGCAAATAAAAAAACTCAAGAGAGGACAAGACTACCAAAGTATCAGAGTATCAATTAAATGTTTCCTGTGAGAAAGTCCTTATAACTTTTTATCCCTTGCATTTCATTACAGTTTTCCCTATGAATTATTCCTTGCCTAACCGACTGAAAGCAGAATTGAAAATTCGAGTGTTCAAAGGTCATAAGTTCTTTATTGATCGTGGGTTTTAGAAAAATAGTTCTAAAGAAACGTATTTTGAAGGAAAACCTGCCATTTGGGTGAAATCCAGCTCCGAAATGAGGGCATGGCAAAACTCCATAAAAATATTAACACATCAGTTGAACAGATTTGGTATTGTATGTCATCAGCTTTGGGGTGTTTCTTCTTTTTCTGAAATGTGTTTTAAATGTAACGAAAAAGAAATGGCTGTTATTGTAGGTTATATGTAGGTTATGTTATTGTAGATTATGTTAGGTTATCCCTCAGCTGATTTGAGTGTCTGAAGCATCACATGTGAGTGTAAAGGAAATCAGTGTCTTTATTTGTTTTAAATATTTAAAACAAAATACTTAATAAAACTTAGATGAAATATAATTTTAAAACAGCACTTGAATAGAACATTGAAAAACTATTTACCGTATTTAATCTATTTAATGCCTAATGTTTGCCAGAACTTTTTGTCAGAAGTGATGGCAATGAAATAGAACAGTGTTTTGGAGGTGACCAAAATTATTTTTTGGGGTTGAAGCACTAAACATTAGTTTTCTTTCCATGTTTCATCCAATAGAGTACTTTCCTGTAAGGTCAGGAAGGCTGACTCAAAAAGAGCATGGCCAGAAAAATTTATCTAGGCAATGCATGTAAGACAGCTTTTTGAAGTTTCACATATATGTTTTAAGTCTCAAGTACTCATTTTCTTAAAGTACTTTTATATCTGGAGTAGTACGATTCTCTAAGAGAAGTTCTTCATGTTGCAGAGAAAAGCTGAAAATTGTACTCTACAAGTACCCATGAAAAGCAGAGAGAAAGGTATTTTGCTTTGTATTTTGGCCTAGTTAGTGACATTTTGAATTTCTGAACTTGGTAATACCTAGTGCACATGGAGAAGGACCGATGGTATCCTCTGATAAAGTGCTGATTCTATACAATATTAAATATGAAATTAGTCTCTTTTGACTCTTATGTTTTCTGTCCCCAAATTACCCTTTGGATTGGTTTGGGTTTTTTCTTAGTGATGAATCTTTTCACACTTGTTTTTTTAGACCTCACAGATAATATTTGTGTGGCATTCAGACTTCCTTGAAGTCTGTGTATTATGAAAATGAATTGCAGTGGGTGCCTTATTAGGCATTTTTGAGTTTTCCACTAAGAATATGAAGCTCCCAAAAGGGGAGCTGATAAAAAATATGTTGGAAAATTCCTTCTTAAAATCAAAAGACACATTTCACTAAAGGAAGACATCAAGGAGGTTTGGGGGTTTTTTGTAATATCATATTTGTGAAATATGACAAAAATAAGAAGAGGCCAACTTACCGAGACTCACGTTGGAGATGAACTTGCGAATAGTTTCTGTTTTCCTTCACTGTAAAAAGCTCATCTAGATAAAATACAAGCATGTATTTTAAGTGCAATGCAATTATACCTAGCATCAGGAAAAAGCACTGACCAATTTTATTACAGTGCCAAAGATTAGTCCTGGAATGTAAAGCTGAGAGATTCCTATTAGAGGTCTGCTTCATTAAAACATGTGGAACAAGACATTCATGAAGCACCAATAAATCCATTAAGGGGAAGAGCACTCTGAAATGGCCCTTCATGATTCTCATTATTAACTACAAGGATTGCTGAGGTTTGATGACTTCACGAATATGGTTTTAGGTAGCACTCACTATCCCTTTTAGTTCTCTGTTTTCCAGTCCAAATTCACTTTGAAATAGCCAGGCGCAGCTCTTCTAATTAGCTGAGCAGCATCTATCTAACACAGCTGAATTTAGAGAAAATGGGAGAAGAGAAAAAAATCTATAGAAAATCTCATATTGCTACAAATCCTGCATGAACAGCACTCCAGTCCTACAGCTTCTAAGTTCCTTATAAAGTCACTGTAAGCTAGACCCTGGCATACTCCTTCATTTTCATAAATATAAATTTCTGATGCTGGTAAATCCTAAAAAAACAGCAGTTTGATATGTATGGAGAGCATTTTGATTAAACTGTCCTGAGCAATGGCAGACAAGAAGCCTGTGCTGCTAAAAAAATGGTACTGTTGTCTGCTCTTAGTTTAAATATTGACCAACTACATAGAAAATACCATCAGATTTGTCAACAGCATAAAAAATAGCCACTGAGAAACCAGCACATTTCTCTGCATCCTAATGCTTCTAATTCCCAGAGATACCGAAGTGAGTATCTAACATATGACATTTCATGGAACTAAAAAATAGCTGTGTATATTAGGAGTTCGAGATTTCCTCACTAGGGAACTGCTGACTGCTCAGATAAAGTATGTTTGATACTGTTTGATACTTTCTAACAAATGGTGGTATGTCAAGATACTCACTTGTTGGGTTTAGCAGTCTTGTGGTGGAAAAGCTCTGGCTAAGTAAGACGTTGTGTCCCAAAATGCTCCCAAGAGCTTCAGAGCCCCTGAGAGCTCAACTGAATGAGACTTGGACAGAGATGAGTGTTTCTAATTTTTCCTCTCTGCCTGCTTAGATGGAATAAACAACTTCTATCCAACGTTAAAGTGTTGGATAACTGTCAGAAATGTCACCATTGAGGATTCGAAGACTCTTGTCAAGCGCACGGCTGTGCTACAGCCGTCACATGGGACTCGATAAACTTCTCATGCCGGAATTAATCTATTTCATCAGGCAGTTTTCCTCCATCCATCCTTCCTCCCTGGGGCACTTCTTTTGTCACAGACAAACAGGATGGAGGTTTGTGGAAGCGTTAACAAGGTGGCTCTTCTCACACCCATCAAACTGTGCGCATGTCAGGTTGGGAATTGTTGACAGTGTTCTGGGAAGTGTATGGAACTTTCCAGAGGAGAGCACCTTCTCCAGGTATACAGGCAATTGCTTCTTTTGGTGGTGTCCTGGTTTAATCCCAGCTGGTAACTATGTCCCACACAACTGCTTGCTTACTCCACCACCACCACTACCACCTCTGGTGGTAGGGAAAATCGGAAAAAAAAAAAAGTTAAATTTGTGGATTGAGATACAAACAGATTAATAATTGAAACAAGCAAACTGTAATAATAATAGTAATAATGATAATAGAAGAAGAATAAGAAAGAGAGAGGGAGTACAACTTGAGATAAGTGATGCCTAATACAATTGCTCACTACTGCAGACTGATGCTCAGCCCATCCCCAAGCAAGGATCAGCACCTCCCAGCCAATTTCCTCCAGTTTATATACTGAGCATGATTCCCCATGGTATGGGCCATCCCTTTGGCCAGTTTGAGCCAGCTGTCCTGGCTGTGCTGCTTTCCAGCCATTTGTGCACCTGCTCACCGGCAAAGCATGGGAAACTGAAACGTCCTTAGGGGTAAGCACTTCTTAATATCACTCAATTCCATCAGTGTGTTATCAATATGGTTCTCATACTAAATCCAAACCAGCACTGTACCAGCTACTAAGAAGAACATTAACTCCATCTCGGCTAAAACCACAACAGATTGTTCTTTTGGAGCTAGTCATTTAATTGTAGCAGGCATCCCTTTTGTCTTGCACAGAGATAGCTCAAGAGATGGAAATATACTATTTGTGAGAAGAATGATGTAAAATGGGCTTTAATAAAATATATTTTTTACCCTAGAAATACTAAAACAAGAAAAACACATATGAGAGAGATTATTGCAATACTCATAATCCAAGCAGCCCAACAGCGAAGGAAAGAAAAATGAGACCTTTAGTTCTTACCTTATGCATATCATACAATATTCCTTCCCGGATTTTGTGAAGCAAAAAAGTACCAACTATGCTTCTGATACACGATAAGCATGAAGATGAAATTGTAGTCAAAATAGTTCCAATCAAACTACATTCTTCTTTTAGGTATTCTTTTCTCTCTAACACTAGCAAGTTTTCATGAAAGTTTTCAGCTTGAAATGTGAGTAAAAATGAAACATTCACAGTATCTTTTTCAGATGCTTGAAACCTTATGCTGGGAATGATTTCTGCTCTGGAATGTCTGTAATTCCACGCTAATTGGTACCTTACTAATTAGCTTGTGACAAGAATTTTAATTAGGTGCACAGTAGGTGTCCTCCTTATTTTCAGTGGAGAAGCTATTTCCTAGGGAGAAAAGTGAAGGGAAAAAGGTAGTGGAAGAGATGCATAGAAGACAAATGTGAGCTAATCCCTACTATGAGAAAGGTATACATTAATTAATATTTTTCAAAATTATATCTCTTGTAATTGATTCTGTTTTGTAAAGAAGTTTAAAGTTAGCTTTGTGATTTGCTCTTTTCCCCTGAAGAACAAATTATACTTCTTTTTTTTTTTTTTTGTGACTTGACATGTGCTATGATCAAAATGAGGACTATTGGAACATGACTGTAGTCAATTATGCTCAGGGCCAGCCCTGGGGACTGAGCTGAATGCATCCTGGGCTCAAAGCATGAGTCTCTGAAATCTGAGTTAAAGAGCAGAGCTGTGTACCTGTAAGCTGGATCACAGGGAGCGAGGCTGGAAAGGGAGATGCCCAGCACCATGACCAACAGCATTGGTTGAGCCTTGGCTCTAGCACATTCTAGAGTTAGAAATGCATATGAAAAGCTTGGAAGACATGATTGAGGGAATTCTTGTGAGTGATAACTTGACAGTAACAATGTGGATGAGCATCATTTGTCATTTTTCTTCTATCAGGAAAAGCTGTGAAGGTGGGATAGCAAGTATCTGTCTGAAAATACTGCCACCTCTAATGTTTTCATTAGCTTGATGGCATTTTGTTGCACAGGATTTTAGGATTGTCACTTGGGATGAAGGCTATTTTAAAATCTGTAAAACATCTAGTGCAAAAAGAGTCTTAAAAATATAAATAAAAAGTGTCTTTCCTCTCCAAGGAAGTCTGAGTTGTGTGTTTATAAAGTTATTTGTCAGGCCTGGTAATCCTCATAAGCCTCATCAGTGAGAAGGGCGATTCAATTTCAGAAGATAATGGGACATTCTGAAAAATTATGGTCAGGTTCACGGAACATTTCTATAAAAGGAGATAAAAACAATGGAAGTAAAGGGAAGATGAATAGCAGAAAAAGAGAAAACCAGTTAAAGACTTTGTACCCCACTGAAAGGACACTTTAGGAATGGGTTCTCTGAAGAAAGTGGAGAATTTGCTGTATAATTTGCATTATTTGAAGAATACCTTTTTTTACTTACTTTTGATGAGGAAAATTCTTCCGCCTGATGAATAAAGCCATAGGTGAGCCAGATTTCAATAGATGCTCTGTGGATATTTAAAAGCAATAGCTAAGGAATATTTTTCTCCAGCTTGCAGCATCAGGGAAGTGAGAATGAAATTCCGTTAGATAAAATGTTTTACAAAGTTCACAGCAATCACTATGAGACAGTGATTGTTTCATTAATGTTGGAGAACATCGGTGGAATAAAACAAGCAAATTATTGAATGGAGAAAAATTGTGATATTTAGGTATAAATTTTATCAAAAACCAAAAAATATGATATAATCCTTGTGTCAAAATCAGATGAACCCAATCTTAGTCAAATAATATGAGTAGTATATAGTATGAAAACAAGATGCAGAGTGTAGAATAATTCTGAATATAGTACAAGTCAGAGAAAATCATGATGGCCTATGACCAAGCTCTACAAATAATCTTTACTTTAATCTAAAATTGTATTTGCTCTGAAGTATTCATTCAACTGCCTTGTCTGGTAAAAGATGCTGTCTTTTCAAAGGGCTTTATTAACCAGCTTTCGTATGAGATCTCTTTATTTACCATGGCAAATATGTCACCTGCTGGGTTCTACTGGAAACAGAAAGGAGCAGGGAACTCAAGCTTATGTTACTGAAATTGCGTTGTTTTTAATTTTTTTGTTATGGACATAGATTTAGGGCTGATTCATGTAAAAAATGCATTAGTTCTTGCTGTCTAATTAAGATGCTGGTTGTATCTGGCTTATCCTGAGGTTTGCCTGCAGGTAGGTGTGAGTCTTCCCTGACCCCTCCAAGCTATTAAGGCACCAGCTGCCTCCAGATCAGAGGCTGTGACCACTTCTGTGAGACACTATACTGGGAGCTGTTGTCTCTGCAGAAAGGCAGGATTTATTAGTTCATACTTAGTGCCTTCCTGCATGCGTCCCTATCACCCCCAGCCAAATGAGAGCATAAGGGTGAACTTGAGTATCCCTGCAAAGAGGCTGCAGCCATACCCTTTGTCCCCTTCCTAAATGGACTGCTGCTCACATCACAAAATGTCCACTATAGGTAGCACTTTAGCAGAGTCTTTATCTGGACTCTGAGAATTGAATAGCCTGTTTGGAAAAGGCAATTTAAATGTACCACCACTTCATTTGAACGGTGCATTTTGAAAGGGAAGAAAACCCACACACAACAAAACACTGCTTATGTGATTTCTTTGCTTTCTTTGAGAAATAAAAGGAAACTGGTTTTCTATCTAGAGTTCTTTGGTACTGGATGCTCCAGCATCCGGTACTTTTATCTTTCCCGTTGAATGCATACAGGGATTTGCTATGGGATATGGTGCAATATTTTTGATTGCGGGCTTCTACAGAGCATCTCCTTTATAATCCAGGTACTCTGATGTTACTTTACAGTCTAGTTGACATGAGGATGTAGATTAAAATGCAGGTCAGAAGCCCTAACCAGACTTGGCAGGCAGGAAAGGATATTGGTTCGCCAGAGTAATTACCCATAGGAAGTGTTGATGCTGACACTAGTTTAATTTTTTGAGTGCTGCTATAGATGTTTATCTTTACTCTGAAGGCTTTAGTCTTTTATGGTTTGAATGCTGACTGTGAAGGAAGCTGTTTCTTTTCTCTATGCTCTATCCAGCAGTATTGCTTTTCAAAATATTCAGAATATTTTTGTATCTGAAAACTGAAAGAAAATACATTCTTATTTCTGAGTCTTTTTCTGAAACTCATTTAATCAGAGTTGTACTGTCTTGAATTTGAATGAATATTTGGAGTCTGTTTGCTTGAGTAAATAGAGGGTATTTTGTTTTGGAGTAGAGATTTAGTTGCTGTTGTTCGGGGGTTTTTATTGTCTCCACCACCAAGAATCGGCTAGAAAGTTGTTTTCTAGACTATAAAATAATATCTGAATCTTTTATGATTTCTTCTCTCTTACATAATTTAAACTGGAGATTCCATATTTAAGAAAACGTAAAATGAATTTCAGAGCTTGTGTTATGTAAGCCAGTTAGTTACATGAAGCAGAAAAACTGAACACTGCCTTTGGGAGAGAGGGGCGGGGGGGGGAACAAATGCTTGAAAGCAGAGTCTAGGGAATGGAGGACAATTTGGAGATCAGGTTCTTTACCAACTATGCTGCAGAGAGGCTGGCAAAAGGCGTTGGGTACACATGGAGCACCAGTCAACCTCAAAGGTTCTTCAGGATCAATTTTGAGTGCTTATGTACATATGTTCAGTCTGGGAAAAATACTTAATGTTTTCACATGATTCTGTCTTCCAGAATGATTGAAGATTGTGGGAAAAGAGGAAATACCATGGCAGAAAGAAGGCAGCTGTTTGCAGAAATGCGTAAGTACTTCCTCGAAATGTTTTGCTGTGATAGACCAAGCCAGTTGCTATGCAGTATAAGAAAAATTTATGCACGCTTTCTACCTCAGATCTCCACTGCACAAATGATTTAAAAACTGCATGAAAATGGGCTGATTTGACCAAATAGGAAAGAGAGGTTTTCCACATGAGTTTTTTTGGTCGTATTATTTTAGTAGCTTCTTGAGACAAAAATGCTGCAATACATACGTAGCAATGAGGAGGGATAAAGGTCTCCAAAAGACTACATCTTTTATCAGGGCTATCTGTAGTGGGTTGATCCCCACCAGCTGCTAAACACCCACATGAACACTTGCTGAATACCCAGCCAGCCCCCAGCAGAATGGGAGAAAATATAGGAAGAGCAAAAGCAAGCAAACTCATGGCTTGAGATGAAAATTGTTGATTAAGAAAGGGAAGAAAAAACAACTAAAAACCAAGGACAAATGATGCAAAAGTGGTCACTCACCATCTGCCAAAAGCAGACCGATGCCCAGCCAATCAGTGTCCACCTTGGAAGGCAAAACTCCCCATCCCCTTCTTTTCCTACCCCACTTCTGTTGCTAGGCATTATATGGTATGAACTATCCTTTTGACTGGGTAGGACCATCTGTCTTTGCTGTGTCCCCCCTCCCAACCTGTTGCCCATCCCCAGACAAATCTGTGAGGGGACAAAGCGGGGGGAAAAAAAGGCCTGGATGCTGTGCAAGCACTACTCAGCAATAGCTGAAACAGCGGTGTGTTATCAACACTTTTTTAGCCACAAATCTAAAACACAGCACCATGCAGACTGCTGTAAAGAAAGTTAACTGCATTCCAGCCAGACACAGTAGTACTTCATGTACTCATACACTCGTACTTCATACCTCACTTCAGCACATTTTTTATAGTTTCTAGTGAAGCTCTGTGCTCCCTGCAGAATAGTGTGTCAGAGGTGTACTATACCAACAATGTTCCTGCCCTTCTCCTGACAGTCTTCTCTTATTTCTCTTACAACCAATCCACCATTTCTCAAGGAAATTCTATTACATATGAAGTTTGAGACTGTCACCCTGTTACTAGATTTACCTGAGTTTTGTCTGTAATTACTAAGCTTCCTATTGTTTGTCCCCTGCAACATAGTAAACAATGACAGAGCATCTCCCTCATCTTTGGCAGGAGATTTAAGATGAGCTTTACTGAGACTTGAGATATTGTGTGTACTGAAAGACCAGATCTATGCTGGTGAATTGAATGTGCTGGAGGCTGTTCTCCAGGGGTGAGCCCTACATCTGAGCTCCTGAGCTCTCCAAATTAAGGACTTCTTACTCAGATGGCCTACTGAGGACTGTCTAACCCATTCCACTGTGTCTGCTAGCTCTGTTGTGACCTGTAATTATTTTAGTCTCGCACAGAGCTTACTGTTGTAACTCAAATGAGTATTTCTCACTGATCTCTTTTTTTCTGGTGACCAGTGACAGGACCTGAGAGAATGGACTGAAGCTGTGTCAGAGGAGGTCTAGCTTGGATATTGGAAAAAGGTTCTTCACCTAGAGGGTAGTTGCCAGAGTTCAAGAAGTGTTTGGATGATATTCTCAGGCACATGATGTGACTCTTGGGGATGGTCCTGTGCAAGGCCAGGAGTTGGACTCAATGATTCTTGTGGATTCCTTCCAACTCAGGATATTCTATGATTCACTTCTGTACAACTTCTTTGACTAGTTGAGAAAGGGGATATTCTTTGGCCAGAATCAAGAAATTAATTCGTCAATTATCAGAACATACTATACTTTTAATTAGAATTATAAAGGCGACTTGAGCTAAAGTCAATAGCACAACTACCATTAACTTCAGATAGTTTGGAAGACACCTAAAATACTTAAGACTTTGCTGTGAGGATTTATGGTTTGTTCCCACAGTTTTGAAGGCTGTTTTGATCTGTGGTTGTTTTGGAGGAGTTAAGAAGGTGTTGGAAAAATCAGCAGTCGGAGGCAAAGGAAGGACTGTTTTACCATGCTGTACATGAGTAGTTAGAGTCTACTTTTTTTTCTTTCACATTTTAGTATTTTGACATGTTTACTTGAGTCTGGTTTATCACATGTGTGCTTCCCTTTCCTCCACTGTTCCAACTAGGTAAAAAGAGGGGAAAATACTAAATTTTTGTGACAAACTAAATGTATTTTAGGCAAAGAAATATCCATACTCATAAAACACTGAACTTTGCATTTTAAGAGTCCCTTGCAATTCTCTGTGTGTAAAGATTGTTCTTTGCTGAAGCAGTTCACCCTGGGGTTGCATTCAGGTGCCCCGATCTGTGTGCAAGCCCACACTTTAACATGTTTAACAAAAAAAACATGTGCTCCAGATGTCCTACATACTGTGGGCCATGTGAAGCTTCATAACGTTATGACAGACATAAGCATATGGTAAAAAGTTAAACTCCACAACTTGCCAATATCAGAGGAAGAAAATTCGTAATATAAAGGCCTTTCCCAGTGTTTTAGGTTCTTGCAGCTATATCTGCAAGCCTGTGATTAAAACCCCACAACATTTTAGAAAGTGGGTCATGTTCCAGGCTACAGAAGACAGGGGAAAAAAAGAAGAAAAAGAGAAAAAAAAGTCCAACTTTTCTTGCCTTTTTAAGTGGGAATTTTGTCCTGAATAAGGAACAGAAGGATTTGACTCCAACTTTCTGACCCTAAATTTGGGCAACTGCAATTTTCCCTGTATTTTGAGAGGTTCCGTTTGGCTTGTTTACTTTCCTTTGGAAGAGGCAACTTTCTAGTTCTAAATTACAAACCTTTGTGAATTAGTATCATAATCATTATCAGCTTCTGTAGGGTCTCGTGGTTAAAGCTTGAATTGTGTCGTACAACTCAAAGTGCCCTATTGGATGTCAAATCACTAGGTCTTAGAATATCCAGACTGATGAAGAATTCAAGATGTACATCATTTTTGTGCTGCTGTCGCATATTTTCCAGCAAATAAATAACAGCCAAAGCTTGCGGTGTATCCCTTTGTAATTTTTGCAAACTGCAAACAGTGTTACATGACATGAGCATATTCCAAGGAAAGCAGGCAGAACGAAGGAGAGGCCACTGGCAATACCACAGGGAAGTTATGAGTTCAATGTCTTGTTTGCCATGTTCACACATCTTTCCACGTGGTTTTTAAGACTCTCCGTGTAAGTGATTTCACTTTCCTACAGAAGTTATTTAACAAATAGTTCTCTGGCTGGGGCAAAATGTGAATAAATTGTCAGTTCCAGGGCTTTATCAGTATCATCTACTCCCCGAATAATATCAAAATAATACCATCTACTGTGTGGGTAAATAGTAAAAAAAAAAAACAAATTCGTTTATTTAGGATTAATCTTGCAACCTTATAAGCTCAATGAGATATAATATCACTTTGCTTTGACTCTCTAAAGCTTTTTAAAAGCTTGAAGTTTTACAAAGGAGCACTGGAAACTTACTAGTAGGCTTCACTAAAGTTAAGAGGGGAAAAGTTATATGCATTTACTCATCTATCCTAGTAAAAAATAAAGCTTTAATGTTGCAAGCATTATCCTCCTCTTTACCAGTAAAGAAATTTTCCAAAAATACTAATGGAGAAGAGAAAAACCTGTATAATTTTAACAATAAAGCATATGATGGAAAAAAAAAAACCACAAAAATTCTTCCCAGACCTGATGGTAAGTAGTTAAGGGTAATTTCTCCTGGGAGCAGATGGTGTTAAGACAGCTAACTGGCAAAAGGGAGTAGCTGGGAGCCCTGGGAAGACAGTGTAGAAGAATCTTGTCAGGAAAAGAGCAGAATCTGGGGAGAGGGGAGAGTACTATTCTCATTTTCATTTTCATTTCATAGGTCAGAGCACATTTGAAAAATTTGGGTCCAAAGGATGACAGATTGTTTAAGAAAGTTTGGGTGAACCATGCTGTCATAGGCAGAATGGAAGCTTTGGATAAGGTCTATCAGGGAAGCCCTCCCATGGAGTCACAGAGTGCAGAAAGGACCCCCTCCCTTTCTAAACTCCTTCTCAGAGAGCATCTGAGTGCAGCTGGATCCAATCCTAGTCCCAGGATTATATAGATGTAATTAAACCTTTATATGATTTCATTCAGCAGGATTAGGGATGGCAAAAAAAATGCAAATAAAATAAATGTTTATTTAAATTGATTGTAATGATAATGATTGAAGTACTTCAACCAAAATTACTTACCATATAGTATAGATAGTTATAACTATTAATATAGTGCATTATTAATTAAATAAATGATTTCAAAGCTAGCTTAATAGTTACTAAGTAGACATTGTTACTCAGCCATACCAACAACCATGGGCAAATCTCTTTCACTTGGCCTTGAGGAGGAACCTTGAGGCATCCCCACACAAGGGAGGAATCTCAACACACACCTCCAGAAGGACCATGTTACAAGTCCCTGCTTAAAAAGTAGGGCTGAGCTTTCATAGTATAAAATGTTTGAATGTCAATCAGAGATTTCTAGGCTACCTGTGCCAGCTCATCAGCCTTTACCTCAGCAGCTTAAGGTAAGTTATCAGTTCTGTCACTTGTTGGTTCCTTTATCGGGAACTTTGTTTGCCACATCCTCACCAGTTTCTGTCAGGAGACAGTTTTTCACATCCTCAGAATGTTTAACTTTGGAATTGTGGAGTCAGGCTGGTCTCAGCATTCTTCAACAACTAAAAGCAGTGTGATCCCTCTTCTCCATCCATCACTGCTAACTTTGGCAAATTCGGGAAAGTTCGAGCTGGTTTACCCCCACTCAGGCAGAGCATCCTTCTACAGATGATGACATGGCCATATGTATAACATTGCTGCTGAGTTGAATAATGTCAGGAAGAATTTAAAGGAACCATTTAGGAAGCTTGTGTAAAAGCAGGATCATATTCCGCTCCACTTCTTTTAGATCCTGACTGTGCCTTGTTTGGATGTGTTTGCTGGACACTGTGCCAGGTTCTGCCCCCATACTGGTCCCTCTGTATTTCACTTGTATGTGAGGTAGTTACCAGCTAGTCTGTACCCATCTCCTGGATACTTGATTTTGGAAATGTTACCAGATCTTTAAGTTGCAGCAGCCAGGGCAAAACTATGTGTGAAGCAGAGAGCTCTAGTTCTCCATTGCAGAGAATAAACCTCTGCAAAATGGAGAAAGGCCTCACACGCTTTGCCTTATTTTTGCCTCATTCTGCAGATTGCTGTGTGTCTTTGTGTTATGGCCTGGTATTTTTTCTGATCTGGTTTGCTGGCAATACCTTGTTCTGATCTGGCATGTCAACTAAAAATACTTGTTTTGAGCTTTTTTGTTAAATATTAAAATTAGACTGAGGCTTTTCCTGCTGTTGGAGCCTGGCCAGTGTGTCTTTTAGCCTGCAGCTTGACCAGATTGTTCTTCAAAGTGACAGACACAGTGGGCTGACTCTTCCTTGCCTTCTTTTATAAAGGCCTTTTAACACTGTAGCTCCTGACATTCCCCTTCTCAGTCTTCACTCCTGTCTACTTTCTCTGCAAAGGAGAGAGCCTTGAAAATTGTTAAGCAGAGTCAGCTCATGTGTCCTCTTTGTTCTCTGGCTTCCCTGCGAGCAAAGATACGCACAGGTCATGTTCCATAGAAATGTCACCGTTATTCTCTTCCACTAGGGGCTCAGGATCTGGATCGCATTCGTTTGTCCACCTACCGAACAGCATGCAAGCTTAGATTTGTTCAGAAGAAATGCAACTGTAAGTATGTCAGCACTTCTTTCACCTACCATTGTTATACTTTCCACTGCACTCCCCAGTCTGTCCTTCACATCACTGACAAACCAGGATTGTTTGATCTGGCATTGCAAAGGACCTGATCAGAGTGCCTGGGCACATTTTAAATATTCACCTCTTTTACTATAGAGAACTTGCCTCAAACATGCCAGTGATTCAGTCATAGAAGGGTGGGTCAGGATGCAGGACACAACTTTAATTAATAAGTATGTTAACTACATTCGCCAATTTTCTTGTAAAATTGGACGTTCTTGCAAAATCCTGTAAATCGAATGCTTTTATAGATGTCCATGAGAGGAAATGGTGGTTCCAGTTCTTATGTATTTGGGGTATAGCAAAGTAAGTGCAATGGTCAGTTTTTCCCAGGCGGCCAGCTAGACACAGCTCTTCTGAGAGGGTGAACCTCATTGTAATCTCTGCATGTCTGTCTTCCCCCCTCTAGGTTTTATTGCTCAGAAATTTCCTATTTGATTAGTGACTTCTAACTTTTTTCTGAGATTCAGTCATTCTACCTTTACAGCTGCAGTTTCTATTAGCACAGTCATGTGCTGTGAATTTTAAAGAGGAAATACATATAAAATCTGTAATGGAACGTATTCTTTCTTCTCTGTCCAAAATAGTATGCAAATACTTAGAAGGGCAGGTTTGGGTTTCAATATTGTACCAGAGATTTACGCAGCAAGTTGAAAAAAAAAATTTTTGACCAGGGGAACTCTTGTCAGCTGTAGCAGTAAAGAAAGGATTAACATAGAGAAAATAAGTATGTTTTAGCCTTCATATCTGGACTAGACTGGCAACCTGGCTATATTTGTGCTACAGCACAAGAGTAAGTATGTTAACAAATGTTAACTGCAGATAGAGATCAACTGCCCTGGAGAGAGTTCCTAGTTTAGAGGTTACCTTTGTCTGCGTTACAGAAATGTTTTGCTTATGCTGTCCAGACATACTGGAGAGGCCAAGTTGTCATGGATAAGATTTTGGAGAGTATTTACTGTCTTTAGCCACAGAGCTGATTGTTCAATCACGTCTGCAGCACACTTCTCGTATTTTTCATATGTGTTTAGCTGAAGAATGAACTGAAGGATTAGTATCACATTGTAAGCAATCTGCCAGACAAAAACCCAGGGGGACTTTATTACCTGTCGAGCAGCAATCTTTTCCCATTCAGGAGCAAACATGTTGAAAGATGCTATTATGTTGTATTCAGTTGTTTATTTTTTTAAATTTTATGTTTAGGATGATGAGATTTTCACTTTATAGTGATAGAATGCAGTAGTCTGAGGTGACAGAAGTATCCAGTTGACAGCAATAGTGGAGTATATATGCAACTGTATGTAAAGCAAATGAAAAAAACCAAGGGCTTACAGTAATCTCATTGTTCAGAGTGGCTAGCTGGCTAAAAGCACTGGTTGTTAATCTTAACTTTATGCCTCTAATTTATCAACTGTGATCTGCTTTCATGGAACTGTTGGTTCTCTTCATAGAGAATCAATACAGGTGCCTTTCAGTTTGCTGGCTTGTGCCAGGTCATTCATGGGTGGGATTTGCCTTCTCATTGCCATTTATAACCTAAGAGAAGTAATTTGCTTGTCTTCTTTCAAGACTTACACTCTTCTGAAGAAAAGAAAGGGCAAATTTAAAATATCATCCCAAGAATTAGATTCTGTGCAATTTAAGGAATAATGCCTGTGCTCTGGAATGGGCTGAATTGCATCTTTTTACCATCCATTACAGTTTTCTCCTCCTGCTTGTTTTGGGTAGACTGCTACTCTCCCAGATGGCTTTCTTTTATCAATGGGAATTCACCTGACAGGTATTCAAGTAATGGCTGTCCAAGAAAGAGCTTCTAAACACAGAGCCACTGAACTGACACTGCCCTTGAAATGGTTAATATCAAATCTCTGACCCATATCAGCTGCTGTTTTGGGGTTTTTTCCCCTACAGAAGTTGTCAGTATGTACCCCCTGAAAGTAAGTTCATGAGGGGGGGAAAAAAATTTGGGGGACATGGGGAAAAAACCCCTTTCTGCTGCATCTGAGCTGCTTCACTTAGGGTAGAATATAACAAGGAAAAGCTCAAAGGCAGTTCTGCTCCCCTCTCAGTGCATAGTGCCTCCTGTCATTCAAGCCATCCTTGTCTTCTTTCAGCTGAGCTCTCCTGCCCTGCCCTGGCATACTGGCCCAGGCTTACTGGGGAAAAAATGCTTGGAAATAGTGCATTTGAGGGGTTCTTTTAAAGAGCTAATTTAGCAAATTGCAGAGAGCTGCTTTGAGTGCCAGAAGTGTTTGTTCCAAGGAAAGCAGAGCAGAGGTTTTATTAGCACCATCTTTTTTTACCCAAAGGTTCCCATTAGCATAGACAGTCATGGGATTTCATTTGAACAGGCAGCTACGCTTGTCACACACAGTGCACTGTTTGTTTCTGCCATCTTTAATGCAGACATCTCTTTAATGCATCATCTCTTGCCCTCCCTTTGTGAATTCTTCTCTCAAAAGCAAAAGTTCTTTTTCTTTAAACCTTCAGCAGCAGGCTGGGTTTTACTGGTGAAATAGGCTGTGTGAAAGGGGCAAAAATGCCTTCCTATCCTAAGAGCCATTCTCTCTTGCTGCATTTCTCCTGAAACTAGTTAAACTACCTGCACAAAGATTATAAAGGACATGACAATTAATCACCATTTGCCAGAATACCACTGGATATGTTGCATTTTGAGTACTAACACTGATGATCAAATTAATTAATCTGTGTAATCATTTTATTTTCATATAAGGAAGACTGTTTTGCAGATATTTAGCCAACAGTCTTCAAAATTGCAAATATTTGTCTTTCTGGTAATTTTGTAAAACTTTGGGGAAAGTACTGTGTATATGAAAAGTATTTCTTTTATAAAAATCTGTGAGCATTTTAAAGCCACATTTTCAATACAATCATCAAAGTGTGAAAAATCATTAACATTCATCGCAATTATTTGTCAAGCAGGATAGAACTGAATCCATTCCAACCTCATTTTTGAGTAAAGCAAGAAAATCTTCTTAAGAACTCAGGAGAAAAGTAGACAAATTTGAAAAAGCTCTGATGTTATCTTTCAAAGACAAATTCTTGCAAATTTAAGCATTCCTCTTTGCCTAAGTTAACACTACAAATAAATGACAATAACCTTTTCAAATGATTGTTGACATACCTCTGAGTCTGCTAAGTGCCCAAATGCACTTATGATGCAATATGTGCCAAAAACCCCAAAAGCAAGAGACCTGCAAAATTCTGAATGCAGAAATTTTAGAAGCCAGGAAACTTTGTTAATGCACCATGAATATAAACTAATTTTATGCTTCTTATTTCTGCTGACAATTTCTAAAATTGGAAATAATGAAAAGAGGAACTCTGTAGATAATATAATGTAGGTACCTTGGGGATATGCTGGGCATAGAAAGAGATAATTGTGGGCTCCTTGCTTTTTACTTTGCAGAATTTCTGAGGCAATAAACCTGTTGCAATAGCAATAGTCTTCTTTTACTAACAGGAGATGGAGATACCTCTTCTATTAAAAAAAAAAAAAAAAGAAAAGGAAAAAACCCAAAGAAATGCTAAAGAAGTCTTGAGAAGATTTTGAGATTTGGATGTGAATAATTCCAGATGAATGCCAAGAGTCATGGACAGATGGATGCTGGAGAAAACACTTCTGGTGGTTATGTTATCTTGAGATCCCAGAATGTAAAGCAAGGAATGTGTGAGCTGACTGTGGCTGCTTTATTGGACGATGGTGTTGGATATATCCTCAGAAATAGCAGCACCCTAATCACTTGATGTTAAATTTCATTATTTGGGGTAATAAAAGCAGATAGGAAGCAGGTACAGAAACCTGATCAAACATGCCACGTGTTTATTCTGGTCTGTATTGTACAAATTGTACAAAATGAGAATAGCTGACTTCATCATCTGAATTTTCTAAATGTGCTTTAAAGGTGGTCCTAAATTGTGCATACTGCAAAGAACAAGGAGGGAGATGGAAAAATTGCAATTGAGCACTGTGAGGTCTTCAGAGTCATAGAAATTGAAAACCCTATGAACCAACGTAGCTTTGACCAAGTCAATGATTAGGGTATTGTCCTTTACTTCACTTCCAGTGGACCTGAGGAGGTTTTGGAGCACCTGATGTACATTCTCACCATACATGCTCCCTCACAGCTCCCCTTACCACCAGGAGAATGCCATCTTGATGAGGCTGATTTGCAGCTGTTTATCCATGACTTCCAGACACAGAAGCATCATAGGCTTTCCTAAAACAATGCACAAAGGACCAATTGCAGTGGTTAGACATATGTCTTGACAGCCACCAGTATTCAGGAACCACCAAAAAGCACAATTTATAATTATCCCCAGTGGTCATTGTGCAGTTGATTTATTTTAATACTTTGGTTTTGGTGAATTTATTAACAAGCTGAGATGAATACCGTGTTCACGTGCAAATTCCCTCTGGGCTATGATGACAGCAGGAGTGGGACATAACAGTGTATCATAATCAAAACCATTATACCATTAAACATCACTCACTAATATAGGACTGTATGGCTGGAAAACTACTGCTATCCTTGGTGAACTATCCTGAATGTGTTGTGAGATTATTCTGTGACTGGCTGCAAAAGCAGGTTTTGATGATTTCCTTAGATCAGAAAAAATCATTGGCAGTTGAAAGTGTGAATCAAAAACTGTGCTGGTGACAGTAATATGTGGCTTAATTAATGCAGACAAAAAGGGAACTTGTTTCTCCGACAGTTTAATCTCTAGGTTTTGGTGTCTTACTTTTCTCCCTTCAATATTGCCCAGTGTGAGTAATTTTTTAATTTATATTTTTTTAATTCTTTCGGCCTATCCAAGTTGAAGTACAGCTGTTTCTACATAGGACACACAGCTGCCATGACTGTGATGAAAACCTTGTGTATGTCCAAGGCAGTCTCTTCCCCCTCCATCTGCATTTCCTCCTGCCTCCACTGGTCTTAAGCAGTCACAGCTGAGACATATAGGCATGTCAGCTTAATTTCCATACATGCTTTTTGGAGCCTCCCTGACCTGATCTGCTTTTTTACGTTTGTCTTAAGTTAGAATAATTTCGCCCGTCCTGAAATATATTAATTTCATACTGGAAATGAATGACAGTTATTGTAAATACGTTATTTTTAGATGCTTTTCTTAAAGCTCTTTTCTGTCTGTTCTCTTACATCTTCTGTAGTGCTACAACAAGCTGCTGAAAAGGGGTTTGTTCTAGAAACTGACAATTTGAGTATGAAATTATGAGGTCAGACTGTATGAGCTACTGGCCCCCATCATGATGGCAAGCACTTTTTAAAAACTTCCTTGATCAACCTAAATAAAATTACTATAGTTTGAATTTTGATTTTATTTTTGCTATACTGGGCTGACATTTAAAATATCCTATCCCTTTCAACATGCCATTCACCACAAATTGAAAAGTCACAATATCTGCTACCGGTACAAAAAGGGAAGGACGAGAAAGTCTTGTTTCCACACTGGAAGTGATGCTGTGACCTTTCTGTGTACCCAGTGGCCAAGGAAGTCAAGAGGAGATGCAGGTTCAGCTTTCTCTTCTGCATGACAAAATCTACACTTATCTTATATATCCGAAAGAGTTTCCTAAACACAAAGCTAGAGAATATTCACAGGTGTTCCAGTCTGTCCTGTTGATGTTTACCTACCAAATATTTTGGTTTTGCATGTTGATTGATTTAGGAACATATATAACTGCTTCTCTTTACTTAAATGAAACTTCTTGCCAACGTAGTATAAAGACATTCTACCTTTGACTGAGAGAGTATTTATTTTCTCAAACATGCAATGGAGGGCACAAGAAATGTGCAAAAAATGTGAGAAACCTATGAAGATCCCTGCCCTCCTGGCAGGAGGCATTCATTGTCACCATCCTGCCTTTTACTTCTCAAGGACTGCATATGCAATTTTGTGCTTGCCCTTTTTTTTTTCTCTCTCTCGGGATGACCATCAGAAACAGCCACCAAATTATCATGATTACAGAATTGTTTAGATTAAATAACTTAATCCGTCATCACTGTAGGTTTCCATGGTTAGTGCTCTGTTCTCATTGTTGGATTTTATCCTGTTTTTCATTCTATCTTGGAAGCAATGAAGTGCAAGAGAGAATCAGGCTGGGTCACAGAGCAATCAAACTGAATGACAAGCAGTGTTGCCTACTTGAGAAGTGCAAAAGGTCTACTTGGCTGTAATTTGAAACAATCTGCCTCTTGAATTTGTGATCGTGGCATTCTCATATTCTTCTACACCCTCAGTGATCAATCTTCTATGAGATTTCCTTAAAATCCTATAATTTGGAAAAAAATTCACCATTTCAGTTCTTGTTTTTATTCTTCTCTGTTGACCACTGTGGATATTTTATGAGCTGCTTATTACTATTACATAAAGGTAGAAGCTGGAAATAATAGTTGTGTTCTGTTTCAGTTTTAACGGAAGCTGAGTGTTACAAGTTTCCTTAGAGTGAAACACATTGTTCACATATCTGCAAGAGATACAGCTTTAGAGAAAGAAAAGGAACTCTGTGTTACAAGTTATGATACCATTGTGTAAATTACTAATTTTGGTATCCTTCAGTACTTCAAGAATGAAGAGGGAGATGAGTTAATGATTTTAAAAAATTTTTTGTTCCTTTGTCTTTACCAGCAACTTAAAGACTAAATGCTCCTGGAAGTGCTAGTACTGTTCCATATGGGTTTCCAGGCAACTATGGGGAAAGGATGCATAAATTATACATTCTGCATTATGCATCAATTATTTAATCAAAAGTTCAAAAGGCCTTGATTTAGCATATTCCCCGCAGACAAATTCTTAGTCTGCAAGTGTTCGCTCACAGCACAATATCCTGAAAATGGGTTCAGATTTTCTTTTCTTTTTAACTGTATAAGTTTATTAATATGCTTGACAATTATAATAGCTGTTAGAAAGCTGGCATATAACCTGCATATTTGGCATGTTCATTGAGGGACTGCTGTTCAGCCTTTTCTTCAGTGTTAGCATGAAAAATGTACTGTTGTTACATAAAAGTGCTGTGGTATCTCAGATGTCCCTGAGTATTTGATCTTAAAGGCTACCACTGCAAGTCTCTATCCTACCAGACTGAGATAAGTGGATATTTGCAATTAATTTCAATGTCAAAAAGAGTGAACCAAACAAGTATATCTACCTTAAAGTCGTACATTTTTTGTTTGCTTAGAGATTGATTTTTCAAACATACCCATGACTCCTAAGTGGCTCCTGTTAAAGAAGAGTTGAAGAAGATTGCCAGCTAATATTATTTTGTCCTTTACAGAGGAAAATGGCTGAATTGACTTACTTTGAGTCAGAATTTGACAGGCACCTGGACTAGGTCACATCCCAAGTACACCTACGTGCTGCCCTCTGCTACACGGGTGGCTCAGCCCTGCCTGGATACAGACAGCTTTTGTAATTGGATCATAGCTGAAAATGTCTTCTTACTGACTTCCTGAACTCTGTGAAGACTCCCATTCACTATTCTATTTCTGATGGCTTTCCTGATGCAGTTTTAAGTTTGGACAGTCTGTTCCATTCCCCATTTATGTCTCTGAACATCTGCTACTGGTAACATGCATCAGTCACCTTTGTCGGGCAGCCTTTGGCTCAGTTACCCCAAATCAGAAAGTTTCTGTGTCCTGTTTCATACTGGTCCTCCTAATACATGCTTCGAACAAAAGAAAATAAATTACTGTTAGCTTAGGAATCTTGTAGACAGTCTAAAATTTGCAAAAAAACACATGGAGATATACCGTTTGACAGAAACACGTCAATACTTTAGTGATCACAGGATCACTGTATCTGCCTCACATGAGAGCTTTTTCTTCTTTCACGCTATTGTTTTTCCCCTCAGTCTGTATCTGTGTTTTTAAGTCTCCTTCATAATTTCCCTGTCACTTCTTCAGCTTTGTGTCATTGTCTATGGCATTTGCTTTATGTTTGATTTCTGTGCAACCCTCATTCTCTTGTCTCTCCTTTCCTGTTATTCCTCTTGGCTCTTTTTTCAGGCAAACTCTCTGTTACACTTGAGCCTTTGTCCTCTTTCCTTGGGCTGTTCTGATATGTCCTGTTTGGGTATTTTACTGGGCCTGCCCTGGTGTCATTTGAGCACCTCCATAATGTGTCTGAGTGCGTTAAGCAGTGTGACTTAATGCGAGTCCCATGTTGGTCATTCTCTAGGTTGGTTTTTTCTATGACATCATACTTAAGTGAAAAGGGGAGAAAAGTAGCAAGTCACCTTTGGAACAGATATCAGTGAGCTTGGTGATTGTGGTCCTTTGTTCCTAAGGAGTCTTGTCCAAAAGCCTTGCATCTCTGTTCTGGACTCAAAGCAATAAGTCTTGAGGAGTCATACATGAGCTCAGTCCATACATGTTTTCTGCTGAGATTAAGGGACAGTTTTGATGTCCTTGCAGAAAGTTGTTTTCCTGAGAAGATAAAGTAAGATATTTTGCCCTAATTGTGCGTTGTAGCATTCCATCATTCACAGAATCGTAGAATCACTGAAGTTAGAAGAGACCTCCAAGATCATCAAGTCCAATGTCCAGTCATTTCTTGAACACTTCCAGAGACAGCGAATCCACGAACTCCCTGGGCAGCCCATTCCAATGCTTAACAATCCTTTCAGTGAAGAAATTCCTCCTGATGTTTTGAACTCCTTCTCCATTGCATCTGCTGAGCTTTTTTTGCACTGTTCTGGTTTTTACACCGTCTGTTGACTCATCCTCATTCCCTTCTCCAGTAACTTTTAAAAATAAGCCCACTGTGGAGCCAACAGAGACACTGTCTGTGATGAATATTCTCAGCAATTACAGGCTTCTTCAGGGTGAAAACAGCAAGTAATCCCTAGAAGGGAGGACAGAATGTGGGACCCGACACCACTTTTATTGTAACTCTCTCCTGTAATTCCCAAAGAGTGCTTATTTACATGCTCATTTGTTTTCAGTTACACCAAAAATCAAGTTTATGTGCCTCCAGCAATATAGATCAACTTCATAGCGCCCAGAATATTCGAAAAGAAGCTTTATCTTAGCCATTATATCATGTTTTTAGTGCACCTGGTTTTATTTTCTGTAAGTCTTAGTGGAAGATTTCATACACCAAATATCTAGTATGGTGGCAGAAATTGTGAAAACAGGAGATGTTGACCATAAAAATAATTTCCTGTTTTTATAAATGTGAAAAGACTGCACAATATAATGTCCTCAGTGGATATGGTTATTAATACAGTTCTGGGTCTCTACACAGTGAACATATCACCTTCCCAGCATTACTGTTTGTGATATACAATGGCTTTACAGAGGCCATTTTTCTTGTTCTGAATCAAGGCATTCCTAGGCTGAATTCAGACTGAATTGTATCTGTGGTATTGTTGGCTGCAGAGGATTCCTACCAGAGTATTTGGGAGCTGTCTTTGGCTCTTTACTAAGAAAAGTCTGGGCTATTTCCACAAGAAGTTCTCTGTATGCTTAGCCTTTCCTTTGGTCTGTGTGGATAGATAGATGGGTGTCTCCTTTCGTGACAGGAAATAAATTGGAAGTAACTCTGTTGAACTCACTGACATCACTATGGCACAAAGGAACAAATGAATCAGTCTCTCAGTGTATGTTGTTTGAGGAGGTTGAACTCAATTTCTGATAAATGAAGTTAACACTAGTATCATACTGCATCTCTTGTAAAGGTCCCGATCTTCCCCACGTTTAATTTTCCACATTTCATTCATCTACATTTTGCCTTAAAACTCTTATTTTGTCTCAGATTTACAGGATGCCTTTAAGGATTGCATGTGTAAAATAAAGGTTGACAATAAGTGGCCATGTACATCGAAACTCTTACTCCATCTAGGGGCCCTGACAACATCATTAGAGAGCTTCTGTCACACACAGGACAAAGGACAGATGTGCAAAACTTTACCTAAATCTCATTTATCTGTCATTTGACATTTTGCAGTCTTGTTTCCTTTCTCATTGTTGCTGATTGTCAAGCTATGTTTGTATCAAATGGAGCTTTTCTCCTTTTCTTGGCCTCTTCCTTATTTCCTCAAGAAATGAGAAGTTTTAGTGCATAATATTGTAAGGGGAGACACTGCAGTTGCCTTCTGGTATGGGAGTCCTGGTTACTGAGCAAATCAGCTGGGAAGTGGAGCACCAACCTGCTGTTGCAGAAGATATTGCTTTGAATGTGAGTAATGTCTGGAGGGCAAACGTGGAAAGTTTGTGTGAACACAAAGCCAGAATTTAGTCAAATACTCTTTTCAATTTCTCTGACTGAGATGCTGTCTAATCAAATGAAATTGATATCCAAAAACGAATATTCCAGATACCAGGTTCAGTCTCTCCCTATCTCAAAAGATTTGGGGGCAAATAAGTGATGTTGCTTTCAAATGTAATATGTGATTAAATACCTTTGGAAGTTGGAACCTATGGCAGTAATTAGTAACTCAGCTACCAATCTTGGCAAAAGGTTAAATGAGAGTCTGAACTGTCCTTGTGGTTTCAGGCATAAAATGCTTTTTCAGCAGATTTCTGCATCTCACACAAATGTCCCGCTTCACAGCAATGCTTTCTTTCTAAAGTTAATACTGAAGTTAATACTGGGGTTTTGTCCCAAAAACCCTCTGAATTGAACCAAACTCTTCAGAAGAGAGAAGTACATGCTCTACTGTATTTCTTCTGCTCTGGGATTGAAGATCAGACAGTTTACCTAAGCGTTAAGTTCAGCTTAAGAATTTCTCTAATTATTTTAAATAGATGAAAATGTTATGGGTCAAATTCAGTCTCTGTTACATAAGAAAATATTTAAATTAACAGAATAAGGATCAGGTTAAGAATTTGCATATATGTAAAATATTATATCTTTTATGTTTAAAGAAGTGCAGGATTCATCTTTCATTAGTATTATGTACTTTGTGTTGCTATTTACAGTTTTGCCAACCCTAAGTGATTTCAAAAATAATAATACAGAAAACAAAATAGGAGATGTGCCAATGAGGGTTTTTGTTTTTATGCAGTTTAAAATCTATAATAGGTGCTTACTCTTTTTCATCGGCCTTTGTGATATAATTGAGCCTTGAAGGTTCATAATGTAATCACAACTTGTTTTCTATAGCCATCAGGTAAGAAATCGATGTAAAGAATTGTTAAATTGCATATTCTCATCATCACAAGCTATGCTCTAAAGAAAACAGCGGCTGATATGAGGTAGGGGATTGATCCTTTATCCTTAAGGTGGTAACTAGCACTGCTTGAAAACTAACAAAAATAGTAAATAACCTAATTTGTTAATATTTGCAATCCCTCTGCACTTGCTTTTGTCTGATAAGGGTGTCAAAACAATCTGAAGTCCTCTTGTTGCATGGGAAGTGTTTTAGGGGGGTTAGTATCAGAGGGAAAAAGTTATTTATGAAAGAAAGATGTAGCATTAGTCAGACTTGGCATTTGAAGAAACATACTTCTCAGGGAGATTTTATCACTGTTATAGGGATATCCAGCATGAAGACAGTCTGCCCTTTCCACCTCATGGATTTGACATTGTCTGTCGTGCGTCATCCCCTGCACAGGACATCCACACAGCCAGATCTCCACACCCCTATTCTTAATTCTACTCAATGCAGAGACAAGGCCATTTTCTGGAGACAGCGGTGGGGATGAAAAGCTTTTGATTCCTGTTAGCTCACTTGACATTATGCCAGTGGAGTTAAAATGTTTGAGCAAATGTGGCTGCATTTACTAAAATATACCCAGTAGTGCCATCCTGTGGTAAGGACTGCTGCTGCCAGAAGGCTTGTGCACCATGTCCTACCCGTTTTCTCGCCATCTGAGTTGTGCCAGCCTCTAAAATTGTGGTTTCCTTCTCATATGTTCAGTCATTTCTGAACTTCTAGTTTAATCTCCCAAGTAGAAGAGCTGAAATGTGGCTTTTTATTGTCTCTGGAAATGTTTTCTGGAAGTCTTCTTAATTCATTTTCTTTATTCAGTTTTAGATTCACAGATCTATAACAGAGAAAACTTTGAATATCAACTCCAGATACAGTATCATCCAGCCTAAGAGATACTTTTTGCCACCTTTTGGGAGGGCAGAAGCTTTTTCGTAATATTTTGTTTGCTGTAATATAGTACAGAGAGTTGTATTTCATTAAAAATTTGAAATGCTGTAATTTTACAAATTGACGTAAGAACTCAAATGTAAGCCATATTGACCTAATTTTATGAGAAATGAGAAAGCTGTTGTGTATCATACATATTTATTGGCCAAGTCTTGTTACCTCATGTCCTCACGAGGGCTTCGGATAATTGAAAACTGACACTTGCAAAACCCTTTTGAAGGAATTGTTAAGTCAGACTGAGGCCTGATCATACAATTCCTCAAATAAAGCCTTTCTTATTAAAATAGTTTTATGGTGGGATAGTAAGAATAATAGAGACATCTAAGCTAGGAATGCTGTTGTCTTTTGTGGATGGGGCAGTCACAAAGTTTCTGGCTATTCAATACATATACCAGCAGATCTGCTATTTGCACATTGGTCTTGAATTCATAAATATGTTTAACTCTTAAAATAAGAGAATTATGTGTAATCAATGGATTTAAGTCGTGTGACTTCTCTGCAACAATGCAGTGTTTTAATTCTTTCCTGGTTGTCATCAAAATACTAAGAAGCTTAGAGTTAGATTTTTTAAATTATTTCATTTTATATATGTCATACTTTTTTCATAATTTAAAATAAATTATTTCATAGCAACGTATAAAAAACAGGAACACTTTGCCAGCATCTGGGTGACAAGTAAATGACAACAGTTTCCCAGCCCACTGTTCCCTTTTGCAGAACTGACTGTCATTAGTGCTGCTCCTTTGGGAGACTGATGGTTTCTTCTGCCACCCACAGGGAGCCTCTGAGGACTAGGTTAAGTAGAGGTGAGACAAGATGGGCAGGAATTGACATGAGAGTGAGAAGGAACTTTCATTTTAAATTAATGTCAAAGACAAAAATTTTACTGGAAATCTTTATATACTCTTGCACCTTGGTACCATATTGAAAGTAAAATGACCGCATTTCATTGTATTGTTAGCCTAATGATTATTCCTCATTAGTAACACTTAACCAAAGCGCTGTAGTGATCAGAATCTCGGAAGGTTTTAGAATAACTCAGTTTACATTCTGGGCAGAACACAGGTAAAAGGTAATAGGATGCAAGCCCAGGTATAAAGGCAGGAGAACCCTTAAAACTTTTCCCCTGGATTTTCAGTGCCTCAGTTGTACACATTGTGTCCTGCAGATTTCCAGACACACAGCAGCCAGATTTGGCACCCAGACAGGAATATCTTCTGTGCATTCACTGTGCAGCTGGCCAGCAGATGGACAGACAGCCCAGTTCCTGATTGCTGGGATATCGCTTGTCCCAGGTGGTATCACGAGGACAGGTGATCTGCTTGAATCCTATGAGTTCAAACACAGCTGACTTACTCCATATGTACACTACTGCAGAAGGAAGGTGTTTTCATTGGCTGCTGTGAATGTTTAGTTTCTTACCCAGGCACTCCTCCTCACCACTGGGGTGGGCAGGTAGAAGTGGATAGTGTACTCCTACAGCACAGGCAAAAAGATGAGGAGGAGAAGGAATGCATGCAGCTGACAGGGGACTAAAACAAACGATGTCCTCCCTATGAGATTCTTTGACCTTCACAGGAACACTTGAGAGAATATAGGCAGGGATGCCTTCCACTAGATCAGGTTGCTCAAATCCCCATCCAACCTTGCACACTTCAGGAATGGGGCATCCACAACTTCTCTGGGCAACTTGCTCCAGTGACTCACCACCCTCACAGTAAATAGTTTCTTCCTTGTGTCTAATCTAAACCTACTCTCAGTTTAAAGCCATTCTCCTTTGTCCTATTACTACACTCTTGTCCTATCGCTACTTCGTAAAAAATCTCTCTCCAGCGCTTTTAGGATCTTTTCAGATACTGTAAAACTGCAATTAGGCTACCACAAGACCTTGTCTTCTCAGGCTTAACAACCATGATTCTTTTATCCTTGCATCATAGTAGAGTTGCTCCATCTGATCACAAGATTTTCAGCTAATGTGTTCAGGTGGTTTTCAGTCCACCTCACTGTCCACTTACACAGTCCTCATTGAGCAGTTTGCCAAAGAGGCTATTAAGAGACACAGTGTTGTGAGCTTTGCTGAAGTCAGAATAAAGAACATCCACTACTTTTCCTTGTCCCTTGAGATAGTAATTTCATTGGGGAAGGCAAAGAGCTTGGTCACACATAATTTTTCTGTCATAAATCCATGCTGACTGCTTCTGATCATCTTCTTGTTCTTAACATGCTTGGAAATAACTTCCAGGAGGATTCAGTCCATCCCCTTTTCAAGGAATAAGGTGGGATTTTATTTCACTGGATACTTCTTTCTTTTCCTGGAAATGAGCAGCTTTCTCACTGCCTTCAGGAACCTTCCCCAATTGCCCCAAATTACCTTTCAAAGACAATTGAGTCAGGTCCTATGGACTTGGTTATGCCAGTCTTTTTAAACATCCCTTAGCTGGTTCCTCCTTCACCAAGGCTATCTTCCTTGCTCTAGAGTGCCTCATTTGTTGCAGGGGCCTTTATCCCAAAGATGAGACTTACTAGTAAGCCTTGCCAAATTCAAATTCAGATGTGAAGTCTCTGAAAAGATTTTGATTTCTTAGTGAAGAACTAAATGTTGTCTGTGGTTACTTTGGTTGCCAGTATATCATCCTCTTGCACCTTTTCATACCATTGTATGGACATCTTTAAAAAATTAAAGCAGTTTGAGATCAGAATAACATGGCAGTAAATATTCTGAATCACTGCATCTACAAAACCTAGAAATCAAGTGAAATAGCAAGAAGATGCAACAAAATGCATTTTGATATTAATACATTCAAGTGTGTGCCGACAAGCTAGAAGTCCACCAGTCTTCCTTTTGGAAAACAGCGGTGACCAGCCTAAGAGCTGTTGATGGCCTGCAGAGTGTTTAGAAGTGGCCCAGCACACACCAAGCTTGTTGGATCAGCTCCCTAGCAGGTGTCCAGCTATGCTAGAAATCATTGAGCTCTGTGAACAGTGCCTGGCAGCAGAAGGGGACGAGGGAGGTAGACAGCAAACACAAGAGACATGGGAACAGGAATAGGAACATACAGGACGTTTCCAGGTACAAACTGAGCTAAAGTTCAGCTATTTGGGCCATGAGCAGCCTGGGTGTGCCAGACTGTGTAGCTGTCACCAGATATACGCAGCCAAAGAGTACCTCGTTTTAGCCCTGAGCAGAAACACCACCCTGGTACATTTTCTTTTTCATGTAATTTGGCACCAGAGAGAGTAAAAGATTGCAAGCCATCATAGCTGGCACGTTGATCTGCGTAACGGTGGGATGTGCAGATAAAGCTTTCTCTGATCACACTATAGCTGACTGGTTTGAGGGGCAGCTTGAACACAAACAGGTGTAGTTGAGGAAAAACATGACTTGGGCAGTCCTCCACTACCTGCCTAGGCAGGAGAGAGGGAGCCAAAGAGAAAGCATGCGTAACTTCCCAGGGCTTCTTAGCAATGACAGTGACAAATCGCTCCAATATCTGATTTGTGATGGGTTCCATAGATTCTAATCAAAAAAAGAAGTCTTATCTAACATATTTTATAATATTTTTAGGATTGTTAGACAAGGAAGCATGAATCTTTCCCTTTTAATGAAATCTACCTGGAAAACCTGACATAAAGTCAAGTGCCATTGATTTCAAATGACAGTACTAGTATGCTTAAATTCAAGCATGTCTGTAAGAACTTTGCTGGACTAAAATCTTCAGGAAATCAATACTGACATTTTGGAAATAATTTAAATTAGTACTTTTTAAAAAAGTTTTTCCTTTATTCACAAATAAAAGGAAAATCTATCAAGAAGGAATTCTATCCTAAATATCACCTGGGCATGTTTAACCTAGATTTAGTTAGACCTACTGTATGTTAAGTAAATTTGAATTGATTATTAAAGCTCTAATTTAGATCACTTCCCATATTTCATTAAATGTAATCTCCACTTCCCTGTTTGTTTAATAATAAATGGAGAGATAATGTAGAGTTCATGGTTCAGGTGGAATACAAAAAATTAAGTAAAACAGGTGAAGGATTTTTGTATAAGTGTATCCATTTAATGGAAGAAAGCTTAAGCACACAATCTGGTTTCAACTTTTTTTTTGCTACTTAGAAAATAAACTTCCACTACAGTTTTCTTTTTTATGCTTGCTTAGGGCAACATCATTTCTTGACAACTGGTGTTTGAAGTAATCTGCCTCCGTTGAGATTAGTGATATATCCAAAATTATCTATATCTCACAGACTTTCCATAATTTTAAATAAACTGCATGATGGAGAGAAAAATTCATCTTTCACTGCATAAATAAATTTTAATTTCTTTGCTTTGGAAAAAAAAGAGTGTAGTCCATCTTTTCTCTCTCATTCTGGCTATTAGAATATGATTATCTCCCAAGCAGAAAATTAATTCTTGCAAATAAATTTAAGTTAGTGGTTGCAATAAATAAAAAATGCATTCATTTCCTTCTAATGAAGAGACTAAAAAAATGCCTGAAGAAAAGAGGGAGGATCAAGATCGATAAAACTGATGTATATGTTTATAGTAAGCAACATAAGATGGTGCTGAATTTTCCTTTCTGTAAGTGTATGCAGGGGACATCTGTTCACAAATTAACCTGTTGACTGAGTTGAAGGTGATGGAATTCTGCACTGTAACTACCAACTGCTAGTTTTCATCATCAAAATAGGAAAAGCTGATGGGAAAAGATGTTCTGAAAACAGGTAAAGGCAGCGGGCAGGATGTAAAACTTGAAGAGTATCTGAAAACTTTTTAGTTTGAAGGAAATATAAAACTTTCAAACTGAGCCAGCCTTTTTATCCACCCTTATATCCTGCAGGGGGAGACTGGTCAGTTCTGTCTCAATGCGCTGGCAACAGGCAGTCTCCAAATGTTGTTTTAGCAGCCGAAGAAGTCCCCTGAAGGAAATGACATTTGTTATCTGGGTTGTGTTTTCATGCATTGATCTTAATTCTCTTCAGTTCAGCAAGGGTCTCCTCAAAGCGTGCATTTTTTGGTAACAATTCCTGTGGAGTGAATTGCAGCCATCTGTAATGCTCCTTATCTGTGTCACCCCACTTCTGTCAGACTTCATTTACATTCACTAATTTCAGCCTGTACTGAACATCCTTAAATATGAAACCTTCTACAATAGTATTTAAATATTACTTAATGTCATAAAAGTTAACAGTGTTCACCATAGAAGATCTAATAACACACATCTTTAGCTTAGCTGTGACTTTAGAAATCACTTAACAGAAAATCTAAAGGGAAAGGTAGTTCAGCAATTGCTTGTGAAAATTGTCTACATTTTTTTTCTTACATCAGGCAAATGAGTGAGATCTATACTTGCCTAGCTGTGCTTTTTACAGAGTTCAAAGCCCTTCTGGAAGGCTCTATGAAGACTGGCTGGGCTGCATGGTTTTTGACTGCCTTATACCACAAGCAGCTTTTACTCCTACTGCCTAGTGATCATCTGTTGGCACTGAAGAAACAACTGACAGATTTCTCTAGTTTCACGGAACCATTTCAGAAAGGGTATTTTCTCATGCTGAGGCATAATTCACTTTTCAGAGGGAAATGTGGGCAAGGCAACAAAAGCAGCAACAGCAATGAGAAGTTAAAAACAAACATCTAGGAGTTTTATCCTGTTAAGGGAATTTAAGACAGATTTTAGGAGAGAGAATGTTCTCCTGCATCTTTATGCTGGTTTGTTACACTGCGAACTCTTCTTAGCATCCTAGTCATTTGTAGAAATCAGATTTGGGTTCTGTTGCACTATGTGTTCTGCAAACAAAGTAAGGAGATATGCCTTCTTCAGTGACATTAAAACAGTCTCAGGGATGGAGAAATAAATAAATGAATGTAGCAGATAGATGGTATTTTGGAAAATACCATAGAGAAGAGAAGATGAGGAATATAAGCTGTAGGCATAAATGTCTGTTAGTACAAATGTCTGGAGCTTGCAGAGTCCTGTGTTTTACTGACTTTTGCCAATGTTGATAGGTTGATCTGGTGTAAGAGTTTGCTTACTGTGTAAGTAAACTTAAAAACAGTAGAATTCGAGGTGATCAGTTGGCACTGCTTCCAGATGTAATCTGCACAAGGTCAAGTGATGCAGTGTAAAAGGTAGTAATTATGACAGCATCTCATAGCCGTTCATACATACTGAAGTATTTATGATTCGTGTTTCATATAAAACATGAATTATTCTATATCATGTAGTATTCAGACTAGAAAATACATCTTCTCTTAAAGTTTAAAGAGCAAGGATTCATCTCAATTAACTTTACCAGTTCCATGGTTACAGGTCTTAGGTAAACTTGTTGCTTTAGATTTTGTCAGTGAAGAAATATGGGCAGCTTCAAAGCACTGTTCATCCCTCCTGTCTCCAACATGATGTAAGGTGCTTTTTAATTTTATTGACTTGAGAGGGAGCCTTGATCATCTAATCTTTATGTTTTATTTAGGTGTGTGAATTCTTGTATGTAACAGCTGCCTTGAGTAGAGGTCAGAGACTTCAGTCCTCTGTACAGTGGTATAGCAAACTCTCCTTGTGATTTTGAGCTAGACATTCCAGCAGATAGTTTCAGAAATAGTAGTTCTTGTTACATGCCTGGCTCATGTCCATCCTTCATTTCCTCCTCCAGGAAGTATTGCTTTCCAGCCACTGTGAAGAGATCTGAAATAAATTAATAAAATTCAAAATAAAATAGTGCAGTAAGATTATTATTTATTCAGCTTCAAATGGAACCAAAGTGTTTCTGGGAAAAAAAAGTCCAAGTAAAATTATTTATAGTACAAACACATAGCAGTACCTTGAGACTAATATTTTATGGTGGGTAGGGGACTGTTATAGCTATGTAATTTCCGATAAGTCATTTCTTAGTCTTGTGTCCTACCCTTCTGGTATATCAGTGAACATCAGGAGGGTTTATGAGGCTTTCAGGTTAGAGCTAATGCTACAACCAGTAATTTTGTCTCAGGTGCTTAGTGTACTGATGCTATTAGTCTCCCATCTGCTAGCCTCTGGACGTTTTCCTTCCCAGGACCATCATCAAAACTTAACTCCAGATATGACTGTGTTATGAAAAATACAGTATTGGAAGGGAAGGAAAACAAAACAACAAAAAAACCCACATTGAAATCTGACAGCTACGTAGTATCAGATCATGCAAGGAGTAAAGACACCAAGCCCCATTTCAGCTTCATTCATTGTTGCCAGCTCTTTCACTCCATGTTCTACTCAAGGGTTTTCCACTACTAGGCTATAACAATTAAAGTTAAATTACTGTATGAAATTCTCCCTGTTAGAGACCCTGTTAGGGAGTCTGGATGTCTGGTTCATCCTTCCTGAATGTCCTTTTAGTAGTGCTAGGGAAACTGTTGCAGTTTCCAGTGACTGCAGAAGTAAACATGTATGGTCAAAACAATTCCTCTACACTGATCAGGTGCAGGAGCTGCTTAAAAGGTACCCCAACAGTTCTGATACATTATTTGTTACCCTTTAAATTCCCCTTTTCCATCCCATGCTTTTTACTGCTAACTTGCTCTTGCACTCCTAGATAAACAGCCTGTCCCTATTTATACTTTTCCCACCAGCTCTAATGTTGCTGATTGTACATCCTTATCAGTATTTATGATAAAGTTACCCTAGTAATTTCTAACTTGGTCAGGAGTGCTAGTACCCCTGTTTGTGCTGTTTTCTTGAAGTGCTCAAGTTAAGGTGAGCCATCTGTATAGGGCATTACTTTTTTTTTTTTTTTTTTGCTATTTGCTATGCCTGGTAATTTCTCATATTGTTATCTTGTTAGTGTAGCTATAGTTCAGGTTTCACAGAATAATTAGGGTAGGAAGGGACCTCTGGAGATCATCCAGTCCAAGCCCCTGCCAGTGCAGGGTCACTTAAAGCAGGTGACATTCAAATGCATCCAGGTGGGTTTGGAATGTCTCCAGATGGGAGGATGGAGATTTGTCCATGCACTCCCTGGGTTTGACAGTTTACACAAACAGCCTCATACCCAGCAGCCAGCCTGGTGAAATTGCTGATGGAAGCACCTTCTTTCATCTGCTTGGTCTGAGCTACCAGGAACAGCCTTCATGGCCAGTGACAGCTAGACCTCAAGGGAGACGTCATGCTTCACCTGCTTTCTGCCCACCTTTTCCCCCTTTGTAAGGCCACGAAATATATGACCATGGTCCAGCCTGTTGCTACATCTTCTGGTGTGTTGCCCTCTGTCTTATATTTTCTTTGGCTGCTTTACACTTCTCATTAACCCTTCTCTCCTGGACCAGACAAAGGCTTGCTTTCTGGTGACTGCTTCCATTCTCTGCCTTGTCAGTCCTCTGAACCATGTGGAGAAACTGCACAGTTACTGCATCAGTTACTATGTGCAGCTTGTCTTCCTGGAGATCGTTCATCTCCCATTTATCCAGATTATCTCTGTAGCAACTTGACAATGGAAACTGATTAAGTGGGAATGGGAATGACTGCATCTAAAGAATCTTGAGACTTATGCCAGACTTTTTTATGGAGAAGTTGCTCTTCCTCCAGCTAGAAAACAAAAAGGAAGAGTTTAAAGAGGTTGTATACTCAGCCAACCCAGCTTTATTCAAGATAAGCTCTGAAGGCAACCTGTCAGCATACAAGGTTGCCTGTAAAAATTTCCTTTTCATACAAAGATAAAAAAAAGTGTCACAATGGAACTGCATCTTCCAGGTTTTCCCAGTTATTTGCTAGGGAACAGCAAGAAGAAGTGGAAAAGTGCCTTGTCTAGTCCCTAAAGTAGTTGCCGGTGCTGTGGCCACTCATCTGTGTGGTGTATCTTCTTCCTTGGGTTTACACCTGCTAGCAGGGTGTAAGAGGTAATTTTTTCCCAAGGCAAAAGAAGGGAAACCCCATCATAGGGCAGAATTCTAGACTAAGTAAAAGGACTGTATCATTATCTATCTACTGTCAGCATACATTTCCCTGCCATCAGACCATCATGTCACATTGCAGTCTGAGACAGCACCTGCAAACCAATCAAGTGAGAATATAATGAGGAAGATTAGAATTAAATTTCTCTATCCACAAAAAAAATGGATCTCCTTCCACATACAGATGGCTCTTGATAAGTTGTAAGACATATCACTATGCTGGGTAATGAGAAATATGAAGTACTTTCTTTGGTGAAAAAAAACAGAATTTGCACCCTGAACCTCGTGATTTGTTTCTTTTTGACACTTCAAGAGAACAGTACATAATACTTAAGATAAAAAAAGGAGTGAATCTTTGAGTTCAAGTTTGAACTAAATCCAATTTTTGAATGAATGTAGGGATTTTTTTATTTTTGGCAAGGTTCACCACTTCTGGAAATGCCAATCTGTGTCAAGCTGATCATACTGACACAATAACAGTGCTATGCAAACAAGATTTCTGTTTGGGTAAAATACAAAGGGTGAGCAGAGATTGTCCTTCAAGCTGTCCTTGTCGGTAAAAACAGCTCCATCAAATTCAGCTTAGACCAAGACTTTATCAAACAGAAAGATTTAAAAAATCATTTGACGAATATATTGAAAAGAGACAAAATACAACTTTGAGATCACTTCATTACATGTTATTTGTTCAAATATGGCTTGTCTACCCTGACTCAGTTACAATTCTGTTTCTGTAAAATATTTTGCTTTCCATACAAATTGCTGAAAAGAATTTTCAAAATACCAGTATGTGATAAGCAGTTAGTATTTGTAGCATCATCTGAAAAGGCCATCTGCTATGCAAATTAATATTTAAGAGTAATTTATGAATGGAGATTCATAAAAGGCATGGTTCAGAAAAACAGTTAGCATATGTTTACCTTTTAGTGATTTCTCTATATTACAGACCTTTACTTGAATACTTTATACAATTAAGAATGATTTCCCGAGCTGAGGCTGTGCTCATTACATCTAGTAATGTCAATATATTGTTTGCTTATTAGCAGATTTAAATTTTATTTGCTCATTCCTCCACCAAAGTCAATTCTCAATGATGGAAAATGTATTCATTAATTTAATTATTCATGGAGCACAATGTGCATGGTTGTGTTATTCCCTGCCCCGTGGGAGGACGTGACTTTTTTTTCTCAGTTTTGGGAGCGCATGTCCCAGCTGAGTCTTCCTGTCCTGTCCCCTAGTGCACCTGGTGGACATCTGGAATGTGATAGAAGCCTTGCGGGAAAATGCACTGAACAACCTGGACCCCAGCATCGAACTGAACGTAGCTCGCCTGGAAGCTGTGATTTCAACCATCTTCTACCAGCTCAACAAAAGGATGCCAACAACCCACCAGATCAACGTGGAGCAATCCATCAGCTTACTGCTCAACTTCTTGCTAGCAGCCTTTGATCCGTAAGTCTGCCTTTCTTCCCTCGTCTCCCGGTTGGTGAAAGGATTTTACTTGATCCGGAAATATCTTTGGAAAACAATTGAACAAGCTCAATTCTGACCCAAATAACGAGCATGTGAATAGTGCTAACTAGGGAGGCAACCTAAATTAAGGACTTCTGCTTTCCTTTGTGTTGAGCCAAATTCAGCACAAATGTGTTTTCATCCAGCTACTCAGACTTGTTCCAGTTTATATCAAAGAATTATCTACAGAAACAAATTTACGTGCGCTTCTAATTTGCCTTGTTATTTAATGACATTCCAGTGGCTGACACCACTGCAATGCCTCTGCAGCAATGCCATGGGTTAATAGCTCATTATTTTGAAAGAGCTCATTTCCCTGCAAGTTCTTGCAGCTGTAAGCAATTTTTTTTTTCTGGCTCATGCCAGTGCAGCATGATTTTGAGACCAGGACAGAAATAGGATTGAAGACCTGAAGGTGATGAAATTCATGTTGTTTATTGCTGCATGGGACTCATATTACAAAAAGAGGAAGTTTGAGATAGAACAAGCCACTTAATTTAACGAGTATACTGTGCATAGCTATTACAGTTTCTGAATACATAGTTGGCAATCTGTACTGTAATATTTGCAGTCCTCAAAACTGAATTATTGGAGAACAGTGGTTAAGTCTGACAAATGCAGATGACCTGTTGTCACTTTATGGCTTATAATTTGAAAATACACCAGAAGAAATATTGGCCATTACACATTAAAACAAGGATGCTGCCCCTCTTGCTCTCACCTGATGCACTGGTACTGGGTGTCATTGAGCACGTTTTGATGCCAGACCATGGCATCAGTCACCATGGCAACAGGGAGAAAAAGTAGATGTTCCACATGAGAAGGCTGCACTGAACCTCTCCCCTGGCCCCGCTGAGGGGAAGAAAAACCAATCCATTGCAAAACCATAGCCTTCAGGAATACTTTTCTCTCCTCAAGGGCAATAAAAGAAGAAACAGGCATTTTAATTTGTACCATTGCAGCTGTGAGAAGGAATGCTAAGGGCCTCTGAAGGTGGCCAGATGTATTCGTTGCTGCATGCCACAAGCAAACCGCTTCCTGCCTGGTAAACACAGGGAAAGACCCAGGAGTGTGGAAGCAAGACCTGTGATAATGTGCTTGTTTTGTAGCTCATTGTAAAGGGGTAACAATCTCAGCTAGAAAACATGGCTACCTGCAGCAAAGTGGAGGAGAGGAATTTAATCCCCTTTAGGAAATCAGAGAATGTCCTTAAAAGGGTAAGGTTTTGCTTTCCCTGGAAACATGCCATGTGCTGTGGTTCATGACCTCTTTATGGGCTCCTATCAGGCCCTCTTAGGGGTAAGGAGGCTGTGACATTCATTTCATTTGTCAAGCAGCAGCTCAGTCTGTCATGTTGCTTCAGAGTGAAGTTCATGGGATGCACTTCCCAGAAGGGCGGGGACACCCAAGATCTCCTAGGAAGAGGCTCCCAGCTCTGAGATTAGAGATAAGGACTAGCTGCCATCACCACATTTTAAATACACCAAACATCTGAGATAAGGTTCAAGTACAATCTGGGATACCTAAATTCAGGCTTCACGAAAGTATGTGTCAGCAAGGTCTCCGCGCTGTAATGCGAGTTTGGACACCTATCACGAGTATAAACATACTAGTTAAGCACCTGATCTTCTAAACGTGCCTGCCCCTTAGTATGGTTCATATTTGTAGTGGTTTAACCCGGGCTGGGTGCCAGGGGCCCACTACAGCCACTCTCTCACTCCCCCTTGCCCAGCATAGAGGAGAGAGAATATAACGAGAGGTTTTGTTATTTATGATAAGGACTACAGCAGATTCTTTCTTAATCACCGTCACAGGCAAAACAAGACTCCACGTGGGAATAATAGTCAAATTTATTACTAACAAGATCAGAGCTAAGAGTGAGAGACTAAAAGACACCTTTTACCCCCCACCCCCTCCTTCTTACAACCAACCTATTCTCCCGCAGCGGTCAAGGGAAAAGGCAAGGTGGGGAAGGGAGTTATTATGGTCAGCTGCTGTTCTCAGCTGCTGCTTGGGGAGAAGAGTCCTTCCAGCCACATNGCTCCACTTTGGGTCTCCCACGGGCTACAGCCTTCCCCAGCATCCACCTGCTCCGGCGTGGCTCCTCCACGGGCTACAGGTGGATCTCTGCACTCCTGTGGTCCTCCATGGGCTGCAGGGGCACAGCTGCTTCACCATGGTCTTCCCCATGGGCTGCAGCTGGATCTCAGCTCCGGCGCCAGGAGCATCTCCTCCCCCTCCTTCTGCACTGACCTTGGTGTCTGCGTTGCTGTTCACAAGCTCTCACCCTGCTCCTCTCCGGCAGCCATCTTCATTTCCTACTACTTTTTTTTTTCTTCCTTCTTAAATACGTTATCACAGAGGCGTTCTGTCAACCACTGATTGGCCCGGCCTTGGTCAGCAGCGGGCCCAGCCTGGGCATGGGGAAACTTCCAGTAGCTTCTCAAAGAAGCCTCTCCCTCAGCCCCCCCACTGCTACCAAAACCCAACCACAGAAAAACCAATACAATATTATTGAAGTTTTGGGTATGATGTTGGTTTAGCAACCACTGGTGGTTCAGATGTCCTGGTGTCTGGGAAGCAAGAGAGAGAGAGGTGGCACTATATGCTACAGGGATGGTGTGATTGCTGCTGGGATCTAACCAGAACTGATGTTTCTGCTTCCCGTTTTGCTCCTTTCCCTCCCCTCCAGTGCAGCAGAAAGTTCATTTTCTGCTGAAGACTACAAGTTATTTCAAGGAGGAGCAAGGATTTTTGTGGTCTCGTGGTCAGAGAGAAGCAACACTTTGCAAGCCATCCAGAGGAACTCAGCAGGCTGTAGAAGTGGGCCCATGGGAATCTCATGCAGTTTAACAAAAAAAACCAAGTGCAAGGTGCTGCACCTGGGTTGGGGCAACCCCCGCTATCAGTACAGGCTGAGGGGTGAACAGAATGAGAGCAGCCTTGCTGAGAAGGACTTTGGGTTGCTGGGGGATGGGAGGCTGGACATGAGCCAGCAATGCGCACTTTCAGCCCAGATATCCTGGACTGCATCAAAAGCAGTGTGACCAGCAGGTCAAGGGAAGTGATTATGCTACTGTGCTCATCTCTCCTGAGACCCCACCCTGTGTGCTGCATCCAGCTCTGGGGTCTCCAGCACAAGAAGGACATAGACCTGTTCTAGCAAGTCCAGAGGAGGGCCCACCAAGTTGATCAGGAGGATGGAGCACCTTTCCTATGAAGACAGGCTGAGAGATTTGGGTTTGTTCAGCCTGGAGAAGAGAAGGCTTCAAGGTGACCTATTTGCAGCCTTCCACTACCTGAAGGGAGCCTACAAGAAATATGGGGAGAGATTTTTTAGAAGGATGTGTAGTGATAGGACAAGAGGGAACATCTTCAAACGGAAAGAGCAGGAAAAAATTCTTCACTGTTAGGGTGGTGAGATATTGGAACAGGTTGCCCAGAGAGGTTGTGGATGTGAATCCCTGGAAGTGCTCATGTCCAGGCTGCATGTGTCTTTGAGCACCCTGGTCTAGTGTANGGTCAAGGGAAGTGATTATGCTACTGTGCTCATCTCTCCTGAGACCCCACCCTGTGTGCTGCATCCAGCTCTGGGGTCTCCAGCACAAGAAGGACATAGACCTGTTCTAGCAAGTCCAGAGGAGGGCCCACCAAGTTGATCAGGAGGATGGAGCACCTTTCCTATGAAGACAGGCTGAGAGATTTGGGTTTGTTCAGCCTGGAGAAGAGAAGGCTTCAAGGTGACCTATTGGCAGCCTTCCACTACCTGAAGGGAGCCTACAAGAAATATGGGGAGAGATGGTATTCCTGTCCACAGCAAGAGGATTGGAACTAGATGATCTTTAAAGTGCCATCCAACCCAAGCCATTCTATTTTTATATGGTTCAGGAAGAACAGAGGTGGAGCTGTGAGGCAGGAGGAAGTCTTCTCACTCTCCCTCCATTTATACAAACTGGACAGTTAAATCAAATCATCTGCAGTCTTCTCTGATGAAAAAGGAGGCTTATTAGGTGCATGAATCATACCAAAATCACAAGAGTCATTCTTAAAACAATCCTGTAATCTTTCATCTGGGTTCAGCCATCAGTTTCTTAGCTTTGTGTTTTAAGGTGTGCAGAGATGCCACCCAAATTTCTAGGTGACTACTGAGGAATTATTTTTCATGTTTATTAGTGAATGTTTATATGATCACATATAGTCACATATGAATGCAGACAAAACAGAAAAAACCCTAAACCCTAAAAAACCCAGAACAAATTTCTAAGACCAAAAGAGTAGACCAAGACCAAATGCCTCTTCATTGTAAATGAGAAGGCTGTTCTAAGTGATCATCAATGGTCTTGGTGTTAGTGGCTATGCAGTGTGATGGCTGCTCCTGCTGTCCTGCAAAGGTCCAGAGAAGGTGATGTAGTATCTCATGCCCCATTTGAAGTGCAAAGAAAGTGGAGAAATGGAGTGCAACTTAACAGATATGAAGGAACCACAAGGGACAAGTTATTTCATGTTTTAAAATCTAATAAGCCCACCACTATCTCATTTATTTAGTTCCAGTTAATATATATGTTGCTCTGTGTGTACTGTGCTGGCTGAAGATATTCCAAGCTTTAAGCAGAGCTTCTTCATTTATAGCCTGCTGAAAACCTGGCAAGTTTCTCTGCCCTCTGGCAAGGACTGTTTCCCTAGGCATGCAATACAGATGTCTTCTCAGGAGCTAAAACTTGGCTAGCAAAACATAAAAGGAACCATAATGCATTGCTATGTCATATGAGCCAACTTGGCCACTGCCTGTGCTAAGATTACATTCCATTTTGTTTAAGATTTTTTCATGGCCTTGGGGATCCATTAGGCCTATAGGTAATTTTATTCTCTGCTGCTCATTCCTGAAAAGATGAAAAGTGGGGGAAAGTGACAGCGTATAAAATTTCACATGAAACTGAGTGCAATGTTCCTTCATGCCACTAAAAGTAAACTATGATGCAATCTTATAAAGCTGTCAGTCAACTAATTCAGAATTCACAGAGATGCTTCTCCAATCAATTTATCATTAGAGTGTGAGAATCAGCATCATGTCATAGATGACCCTGACAGACCTAAACCAGTGAGCAGAATGAGGTGGTCAGACTTTAAAAAATCTGGAGGGAAACAAGCCTGGCCTACGTTTTTAACCACATATTAAAATTGGGCAGTAGCTTTTGCTTCAAGGCCTAAGGTAATTAAGCAGCTTTATGAAATAATAGCATACTTCCTTCACTGGCATGCCAAGTACTATATAAAACACTGACAAGTTCAAACCCCTCTGAAAAATTTGTCCCAGGCTGATTTCAAAGGCAGATAGGTGGAATATCAGCCTCGTTCAATTGAGTCATTCCCCAAAAGACTCTTTTTTAATACACTATGAAATATTCCGTGCTAGATCATCTCCAGCTATTCCTGCTGCAATATTTTAATGATAAGAAAATAGCTGTATTTTCTCTGTTCCTTGACATACATGTCCTATGAATGGAGTTGTTGTCTCTGGGCTATGAAACAGATCCAGTGTGGCTGGGGGAACTTGGCTTCTAGAGAGAAAAGCCCTTGTTTAATTAAATGCACGTTTGAATCGTACTGATTGCAATACATGAAGGTGTGTGGTACCTGTTTTGGAAATATAACTTGCTCATCCTCCTATTCAGAGAAGTAAACTGATTAATTCTCTCTCTCTTCCCACGACTCAGTGAAAGCCAGAATGGCCAGCTGGCTTTCTCAAAGGAAGTCCAGCAAAAAAAAAATGCATTTCAGAGACTTGGTCTAGTTAGTGAGAAAAAATCATATTTTCTTTATGTCCATCTCATGGAACACATTTGCTGTTTCTAAAGATGTGTTATTTCTTTATAGCTTTCCTCACCATATGCATGTTTCAGTATGAGCATTGCTAGAGATCCTGACAAATGAGTGTCATCTATTTGGTATCACTGTCCTTGGTAACCCAAAGGGCAAATTCATGTCCTGGAGCTGGACTTAGCCTTGTATGGTCTGTGGATTTTGTCAAGTAGTATGTGGGGTTTCCTTGCTGTGGGGACTGGCTGTCTGTCTCTGCAGCTACACATTAGGAGGGGACACCTGCTCTGCTCTGGTATCTAAAAGCATGTATTATCTTCTGCCCTTTTTTCCCCAAGCAGAAGGAGATAACTTCAAGCCCTGACCATCATTCCCTTTCCTATGTACACCATCCTGTATTGTTGCTAAGCACGCATCAGCTTCAAGGTTTGCTTTTGGCATCATTTATTCTTCAAGTGTTTTTCTGTAGGGTTCTGAAGAGTGACCTCAGTAAGAGAGGTGCTGTATAAAATCCAAGTATTTTCTTTCATCTCCTATTTCCACTAGTAAAATTTATATCTCTTTGCATTAGCCAGCCTGAAGCTTCTATCAGGGAGTGCCAACTCCTGCAGAGATCTTCATGCTTCTGTAAGCCACTGCTTCAGCATTTGCTTTTGCACTGTGAGGTCTCAATGCTGCCAGTCAAGGACTCTGTAGTGCTTAGACATAGCTTAGGGCCCTTCTGGACGCAGATGATGTTGGCAAGTCTTAGGCCCCATTATGCTGTCTGTTCATCAGTCATATATATTTATATATGCATGTGTGTATATGTATGCGCACACACACACACACACACACACACACACACACACACACACAGACATATTTGGAGGGCAAATTGAATTTATGCTGGCTCTAGCAATGCTTTTATGAATACAAATGACCAATACAAAATACAGTGTCAAAACTAATCAACTCAAGTGGAGAGATTGAAGAGATAAATGAAATCTTTTCCTTTTCTGTTCTTCTGTTCTATAACTGTGTGAGTATGGGAAAAGCCAACGGCTCTGGGGTGGAAAGCTGAAGCCAAGTTGATATGTGTCTGCCATTCAAGAATATAATCCTATTAGTAAATGTAACTAAACCTCCTGGGAAAAATAATCTAAATCTGAAGCACTTTCACATGGGCTTTCTTTTTGACTCTAAATCTTCCATTGCTTCTTAACAACACCATTGCTTCCACTTAGTATTTATCTTTTTTAAGTAAAACAATTCCTTTAAAGGCAGATGGAAACCTCATGATGAAACAGTGCAGAAAAATTCCTAAAGGACCAAAGGGTAGCACCTGCACACAAAAAAAAAAACCAAAAAAACTGCATTCTCAGCCATAACAGTGCTAAGTCTTGGTTTATACAAATCAAAATCCAGTCAACAAAGGACGGAAATACAGAAGTCTGGAAATTCCTGTGCTAGGATTTTAATTTTATGAAGCCAATCAATAGGAACTCACTGTAATGTAAAAGAAAATGTGCACAAAAGTCAGCATTAAAGAACATAGTAAACATTTCTTTCTTAAATACTGCAGCAGTGAATTTATTACTTTCTGCCTGAATTTCTAGTTGATTTTCTAACAAAAAGCAGAATTTTAAGTTTGTGAAAAGGATAATTAGAATTAATATTTAGAATTATAGGTTACACTGGTGGAGAATTAAATCCAATTCACTGAACTTTAAAGATTATTAGCTAGTCGAGCTTAGGGAACTGATTTTCTGAAGTCTGAGTGACTTAATGAACACAGCAGTGAAGCATGTAGCCTGGTTTAGTGTACAGACCTGAGTATATCACTCATGTCTGTCTTACATTATAGATCTGCGGAGGGAGACTGAGGATAGCGAGAGGGTTGGCAATGTGCCTTTTTGCCCCATGGAATACCTCTACGTGCATTTGAGGTTTTAATAGCATTATGCATTTTAAGTTGGAAGCAGAGAGCCAGGTGTAGCCTTGTCTTGAACAAACCGGGGATAAAACTGTTCTACATATCACAGCAAATGTCCTTCGCTCGTTCTAGATGCAGGTATTTCTCCCATTTTCTAGCAAAGTCTTTTTAAAAGGTTCATGGGGCTGAGGTGTATCATTTAAAAGGCAGTTGTCAGGACCTACTAACAGGTACAGTGTGCAGCTTGTGCAATCATGTGAGTCCTTTCTGCTTTTTCATTTTTATTCTCAGGTTGATTTTTTAACTTACTTGCAATGTCTTAGGTCCAAAAGATGCCCAACGCACTTAGGATAGGGAGACCTTGAGTGTGGTAAGTGTCTTCCAGTAGCACAAATAGCAGTAATAATCTTATTGTACATTGGCATAAACAGTTTAATGCTGAGCTTCATATACACGGTAAATCTGCTTTGAGGTCTTTACCGAACAGTGTACTCATGTGTGTTCCCACAAAAGAAACTTTCGTTTTAAAGGTCTTACATCTTTGTATGTAAATCCACATATATTGTGCATTACAGTAAGTGATGTCAGTGATAGGCACTTTAAATGGACAGACGCTCTTATTATAAAATGGACATCTAAAATACGGCTACTTTCTACTTTTGAACAGGGAAGGACACGGTAAAATTTCCGTTTTTGCTGTCAAAATGGCCTTGGCAACTCTTTGTGGAGGAAAAATCATGGACAAATTAAGATGTAAGTCTTCTGGGTGACATTTTTTACATGTTAAAATCTGTTATTGTTGGAGAAATAACAGTACAAGTAGAAAAGATGGAATTACGGTAAGTCACAGTTTCATGGCTGGGTTTGGGATTTGCACTATCTATATCCACAACTAAATCCCACTGAGTGTCTGGCTGAACTTCTCACTGGACTTCATATTTTTAAAGCCAAATTGAATATCTTGAGGTTCTGATTGGTAGATTTTTTTTCCTTTGTGATTATTGAATTCAGAGTATAGTTTAAGTGCCTCAACATCACGTAGCATCATTTAGCAATTTCTTCTGATTATTTTTTAGTAACATCTCTCTCATTTCGCACCTAGAAGTACAATATATTTATGTACTCTTTATGTTTCCTCCCATAGGGCACGTTCTTATGCCATCTGTTTCGGTGAACAAATTCTCATTTCACAAAGTTTATTCCCAGTTTTCCAATAGCAAAGTCATGGTTTACTTATAGCTGCAATAGAAGACTTTCTATTTAGTGATATGATGTGTGAAACTCAGGTCCAGAACACTATTTTCCAGAATTTTGACCAAAATACCTTCAGTTTCCCCTGAGCCTTCTACCTGAGTCCAAGAAAATTGAGTTTATAAATCGATGTTGATTAGAGTAGACAAGTAGAAATCCCAGGTGCTTTCAGATTTGGTACCATTTTTTAATATATTATTTCTATGTAGAAATTCAAATACAGACTTGAACTAAAGTTATAAATTATAAATTAAGCACTGCAATAAACTGAGCACTATTCCCTAAGCTGCTTTAGGAATAGGAGCAGGGTTGATCCAGTGGAAGGCTACAGTAGGATGATTATTTTTTGGGTCAGTAGTCAGAGTCCTATTGTCAGAATTTCCCTCCCAGGTTCCTGGAAATGAAGCAGGAATGACAGCCCGAAAAAAAAAAATGTTCCTTAGTCAGTGATCTCCTGCTAAGCACAGGATAATTTTAAACAAACAGAAAAGTAAAGCCTGAGAAGCACGCATCTCTGCAATAACAGAAGTGTGATATTTTTATACATTAAAAAAGGCAGAAGAGGGAAAAGCAATGAATTTGCAAGACCTTCAGTGCTCTGTGTGCCCAAAACAATAATAACTAACTTGATTGTCAAGATTCTGATTTGATGTGGTACGCTGGCAGTAAGGGAAAAAGCTGATGTTGCGTATCTTGTCAAATCAGAGCTCTCTTATCTGATTAAATTACTGCTTCATGCCATGCATCAGACTGCTTAAAAAATGACCCCACACAAAGAAAAAAAAAGTCTATGAATATTTTAGTATTAAAATCAGCTACTTTTTTTATATGCAAATAATTCTCTTTGTTTTCTGTTGAAAGAGGTTGGAATTAAAGTTGAGATTTCCACAAGCAAATAAATAAATAGTGGTGGTTCCTGTAAGCAAGACATGTTGTTTAGTGCTTCTGGTTTAAATCAGACAATTCTGACTTCAGAGCAGATCTGTAGCTCTCACTGAAGTTGCTGTGTCTTCTTGTCTTTTTCCCCCTCAGATATTTTCTCAATGATTTCTGACTCCAGTGGAGTGATGGTTTACGGCAGATACGACATGTTTCTGCGGGAGGTTCTCAAGCTGCCCACGGCTGTTTTTGAAGGGCCTTCATTTGGTTATACTGAGCAGTCAGCAAAATCCTGTTTCTCGCAACAGGTAAATGAAGAGTGAGCATCCCAGCCACAGGATCTCAATCACCCCTCGGAGCAGTCCAACACTTTCCTCCTTTCCTACACGTATATGCGTATTTGCCCAGGAAACACATGATTTCTGGCTTGTAGGTTTGGTGTCACCCACAGGAAACTGGTCTCTATAGGTTCCACATACAACACAGAGGACAGAGAGGCTTAGTCAAAAAGCAGTTCAGAGCAGGATCTTGGCTTACATGTTCCTAAATAAGGGAAGCTGAGGAGACTAACTTCCTAGTTTAAAAACCTGTTAGATACTTGCATTTAGGTGATACATGTACCCCAAAATATACAGTCCTACGCTCCACTTAGTTGCTGTTGATATAAGCATACACAAGATTTTAACTTCTCCATACAAAGCTCAAGTCCCACCAGAAAAATCAAACTGCAGGTTTTCCCAGTGATAACATGTACAAGAAGATTAGGAGTGAGCAGAAAATCCCCTTAAAACTTCTTTGAAAATAGGAATCAATATGTATTAGAAAATCCCTAGTCTCTCTCCAATTAGATCAGTAAGATTTGTTCAGGAAGCCAATGAATTTATCCTGAAGAAGATACAAGATGTTTCCACAACTCATCAGACTCTGTAGGTGCACTGAGTACAGTACACTGGCTTCAGGTAATACACAACACGCCAAAAGATCCTATAGTTGCAGCTGATTGTCCACTTCTCCAGTGGAGAAAGAAAGAAAGAATTCCTCTGGCTTTTGCCACACATCACGCTGTATAGTTCCATAAATACAAAGTAAGGGAAGATGCTGAAACTGGGAAAACATTAGAAATAAAGTTTTATTTCCCTTCCATTCACTAACTGAATACTGTTGAACAAGTAAGTTCAGTGGAGCAGGATTTTTTGTATTCCCTCAGTTTCATCACTAATCAATAAGCACCCTAGTCAACCGAAAGGGATTGTTAAAATTAATTTACTGAAACATCTCCCAAATCATTTTAAATTATGTTTGCATATGTGAAACTCATCTTGTTTCACAGAGGGAGATTTAAGACAGGACTTCACGTTATGTTGAAGAGCTAACATAGTGAAATGACTTTTTTAAGTTTTGTGTTAAAATAATGAGAGTGCTCTTGCATGGCAACAGGGCTTTGCATGTTGGATGTGCTTGTATAGATGAAAAAAAGAATTTCTTGAAAAAAAGTAATTCAGGCCTCATTTTCTATCTCAGTAGCCATCAGAAATGACATTTTGTTTGAGATTGCAACCAACTGAGTGGACCAGATGCATTAAGGGACCTTGAGAAACAAATTTTTCAAGCAGGCATTAGATGGTTTTTTTCACAAGCTCCACTTAGAGCTAACAAGAGATAAGTCTCTGACTGATGTAGGTGCACAGCAGGTTTAGTAAGCTGCCATTTTGCATCTGGAGACAATCAAGTACTCTTGTAAATCTATTCTAATATTTCACTTAAATTGACTTTATGTAATTCTCGTTATATCATCAGTAAGGATGAACCAGAGTTTTGAAATGAGATTCAAAAGAAAAGATCTCTACGACACTATTATAAACAGTATTTACAATCTTAGTCACATCATTAGTCACACATTCTTTCACTCTCTCATATTACACTCAGCATTATCAAAAGTTGATACCTTGGAATAAGTTTGGCACTCTATCTTGTTGATTCACTGTTGATCCTTTTGGCCTACCAGAAGCCTTTCAACCTCCTGATACATATAGATTCTTCAATTTCAGGGTAAGAAAAAATTCTGGGAATGATCTTCTGCTCATGGTGTCAAGTCCATGTCAGTTTACATGTGAAGGGATTTTTCCTGTTGCAGAAATTTTTTATTATTCCCCATTGTACTGGTTTACTTGATCATACCATGTATCTTCCTCTGCCTGTGAACCACTGCTAGACTGAATAAGTATTCAGAGTAGAAACAGCAGTGTTTCCTCATCAGCACATTTATGGAACAGAAATGACAGAGCAAGTGATTTAATGTTTCAGAAAACAAATCTGTAGCTCAGAAAGGAATTTTATCACCACCACTTTCCCCCATAGGTAGGATTGATGTGATCTTATACTGTATTTGCATTAAACTGTGTTGTTACTATTGTAAAAAACACTTTTAAAAAAATTCTCTTTTCTCAAACTAAAAAGATAGACACTAACTTCATTTTCTTAGCACTTGTCTAAGTGTTATTCCACAAACCTAGATTCCATCTGCATGAAGCGTATATTCAGAAAACAGCTTTCAGTTTCAACTTTCCCAGCAGCTGAATGCGAACTGCAGGAAGAAAGTGTATGGGAATTGTTCTGACAGTGTCCTTTTAAGGGACACTGCTCTCTCTAATACATAAAACCAGTGATCACCAGAGAAGTTTTGCTTTAAATCTGTCATTGAAGCTAAGTAGTTCTATTTAGTGCAAATCAGGTGTTAAGTTATAACTTGTGCATTGAAGAGCCTGCTGCATTGTGGAATAGCTGTTCTTGTCTCCCCATCTATTTACTTGCTCAGACTGGCTATGTGTATCCCCTCAAGAGCACAGGGAAGACCTAAGGCTACTCAGCTCTGCAGTATAGGGCACTGTAGGTCTCTTTCTTATCGCCTGTGTTTTCAGTTCCACTGCTGACAACACAGACATTAGCTGGCAGCATTGGTCAGCAAAGCCATGTCAAGCATCCACGGCAGATTTCCAAAAGGGAGATCCTTTTCTGTGAGCTGATGCCTATAGCATAGGAAAAGACAGTATTCCAGTGAGATTTAGAGCTCATATTCTGGCTATTTCTGTTCATTAAAGAATCAAGACCATTTTCGCACTAGCCTGAAGTATTCTAAGACAAAGATCTTTATGTCTTTCCCAATATCTTGCAGTTTTTTAGCCCTGAGACTGTTACAGCATGAGATGTTTTTCATTGATCATTTACTGTATAAGGAAAATAATAATTTTATTTGCATCCAGTGGTAATTGTGTATAAATGGAGCACAGACAGTCCATCTGGAAATCTCAGCTCTTAAAAGAATTCCACAACACAGAGATGATACATGTCACTGCATAACTGCTGCTTTGCTTTCTCACAGGGTAGCCATGGTTTCTTTAGCAAGCTAAAGCAGTATCTTATGCAATCAGATATGAAAATTCAGCAATCCCTTTGGATATTGAGATACCAGTTAAATATGTATGCCTATAAAATCTATTATTCTCAACCAGGCTCAATATTTTTGCATCTTAAATTTTATTTAAGGAAGACTCAGTTGCTGATTGATAAAACAAACTAAGATTTGTGGTTACTTTTTCCAGATAGCTTAAAGCCCTAGGTTGCTTTAAATGTAAATCAGGGATATTTTAGAGTTTAATTCTCTTTGAAATACAGAGGAGCATGGATCTTTGAGTGCTTAAAAGTGTGGAGACTTTAGGAACAGTTGCAGTCCCTGAGTGTGTGCAAGCATGACATTCCACCATGGGAACTCACCAATAACTACTTGCCATGACTCCTCAGATAAGCATAGTTTCAAAAATCAGAGTAAGAAATTGCCTGTAATGGTCATTCCTTGCCCTGTATTGGTTTCAAAATTGTACTCCCTTGTCAGCATTTTCTTTAATTTTCTATATTAGAGTACCATCAGCCATTCTCTGCAGTGACTTCTCATTTAAAAATTGGTAATACATAGTAATACCTACATTTGTACTTATTATGTGATATCCAAAATGCATGAGAACCTGCAGGGTTGTATGCCACCCTAAATCACAAGTATCTTCAGGCAATGACTCTAGAAGAGAGCCTGGAAATGAGTGGGAGCTAGGTGTCTCCAACTCAGGCATGTGAGAAGGATTGTTAGTCATCAGTTGTATCATTGTACCAACTGAAAATAGTCTAAAAAAGATTTGCTAGTATCACTTGTTCTTTTTAGTAAATCAGGGCTTCAGGCAAACAGTGTTTGAAACTTGTTCCCACGTGTTTCTGTAACAACAAGATGAAATAATTTTGAGATGTCTAATTACTGATTTTTTTGTGCATATTTGTGTGCTTCTTTGAGCAGAAAAAAGTCACATTAAACACATTCTTGGATACTCTCATGTCTGATCCCCCACCACAGTGTCTAGTGTGGTTACCACTTCTGCATCGACTGGCAAATGTTGAAAATGGTAAGTAAGAGATGCTGCCAAAACACGGTTGCAAGAGTAAACTTTTGTGTGCTGATTTTCTCACTCTGTAGATGGTTTTGTAGAAGCTACTGTACTGAGTTCATTGACTCCATGTGCTGGTTTTGCAGTGACTGGTAAAGTATTCAAAGTCTGTTGGTCATTCAGCTAGGAATGTGGCTTAAATTTTGCTATGATCAGGAAATTAAGCTGATCATGTTCTCTTTTCCTGTGCTCTGGATAAGCAAGGAGTGATAGAACTTGATCCATTCACACACTTGTATGTGGTGAACTATCAAGACCACAACTTTTATTAGCTATGACATATGACAGCAGAGAAGGGGCAGCTTGGCAGTTTCCATTCGTGCAGTATTCTTGTTGGAGTTGTCCAGTGCAGTGCAAAATACCAGCCAAAAAGTCCTCATGGAGGATCTCCTCCTAAGGCTATGTTGCTAGATCCAAAAAGGAGGTTCCATATTCATCCTTATCCTTTGCTTGTGTGAAAGATGAGGATTTAACTGTGAGATGCCTCTTTATCCTCAAGGGTTGTCTTTTCCCCAAACGAGTAGATCACAGATTTTAAGGCACAAGGGACCATGAAGACAATGCATTTGACTATTGCACAATGCATGTTGCATGTCCCTGGACAGTATCATCTTCCTCAGCCTGCCAACTGCTTGAGCAGATGTAGTCCTCCAGCCAAACTCCTCATATACTGTTTCTGTAGAAGGTGCTGCCATGCTGAAAGAGCACAGGCAGAGATAGAAAACTTGTGCATCTCATCTCACTCTCTGTGCCACCAAATCATAACTGAATCAGAGACCACAAACTCTGTACAGTTCCTTTTATAATTCTGGAGAAGTTCCCCAGTTCCAGTGCAGATGGCTTTTGCTGTCCAGAAGGACCAGCACTGCCAATATCAAATAGAAAAAAACCCATGAGAGAAGAAATGCCTTTTACTGTCTTATTTATCTGCGTGTGATACAGCATTTCTTGCTCATGGCTGTCAAGAGGCAGTGATTCAATTATTCCAACACTTTAAAAAGAAAGAGAAAGTTTTAAGATGGAGTACATTTATACAAAAAATTTAAAAATTAACAATTTCTAGATTTTTGTAACAATTTTCCATTCTAATATTTTGTCTTCATAACTGAAGCTTTGGGATGCTGAAAAAAGAAGTGGGGGACAGAAGGAGGGGAAGATCATATGTAGTCATCCCATTAGGCACTATAGGTATTTATACTGTATTTCCAATGAGAAAACGGGGCTGGCAAAAGGGGAGGTGTGCATCCATTTTTTGGTAATAAAAGGAAAAAAAGGAAATCATATGTGTTCTTGTACTAAATAAATCCCTCTCCTACTGAAAGGCACAAAGGTAAGGTAGTATTCCCAAGTTATTTTTGGCTACAGAGCAACCTATCTACCCCACCATCCTCAAGCTCTTGTCATCCATCTCTGTCCCTCATCAACTTCACACTGTTCCTTAGCCTGGAGCAGTAACCCTTCCTGCTGCAAAGTTATAGGAAGGAAATAAAACCCTGACATACTCAGCACTGGTACAAATTCTCCTAGACTGAACCTTAAAAAAGAAAAGCAGAAGGTGCCTGTGGTAAATTGAGTACATGATATAGTGAGGAGAGAGGGACAGAAATAGCGCTATTGCCAGGAATGTGCTTCAAAATGCCTCGTTTGGTGCCTTAGTGCGCTCAGCAACTTGCATCCTTGTCCCTATTTGCTTCTGAACAGAGAACAGGTCCCTTCAATGGCCAGGTTTCCAAAGCTGAGCATCCAAAGACAAGTGTTCAACTCCATATGTAGGTACCTAAATGACACCAGTTGTACAGGTGAGACAGGAGTAATTAAGTGCTTTCCTCCAAGGTGCATCACTTTAGCTCCTTACAACACAACAAAGCATTCAGCTATCTCCAGTAATGCAACTGAAGGGTGTAGTGGATTTTCCCATATATGAATTGCCTCTCACATAGAATATCTGGGTTGGAAGGGACCTTAAAGATCATCCAATTCCAACCTGCCTGCCATGCACAGGGGCACCTTCCACTAGATCAAGTTGCTCAAAGCCCCATCCAATTTAGCCTTGAACACTTTGAGGAATGGGACATCCACAAGTTCTCTGGGAAATCTGTTCCAGTGTCTCACTACCCTCACAGTAAAGAATTACTTCTTAATATCTAAACCTTTTCTCTTTCAGTTTGAAGCCATTTCCTCTTGTCCTATTACTACCTGCCCTTGTCAAAAGTCCCTCTCCAGCTTTCTTTAGCCACTTTAATTACTGGAAGGTGCTCTTAAGGTTTCCCCTGAGCTTTCTCTTCTCCAGGCTGAATAGTCCCAATTCTCTCAGCCTGTCATCCCAGGAGAAGTGCTCCAGTCTTCTGGTCATATTCATGGACCTTCTTTGGACTCTTATCATGTATTCTGTTAGACAGGGACCACATTTTTTGCTGCTGCGAGCAGGAGGTGCGGACATCAGCTCAGAAGAGAAGAAGGGTTTGGTTCCCACTGTAGGAAGTGTTGCCCATGGCTCAGCACAGGTTTCGTTATTTTCACAGATCAGAAGCTGTTGACAGCATCCAACACTGCAGATTGCTTTAAACAAAGAAGGGAACACCCTTCAGTTTGGGGCTTTGTCCGTAAACTTTTGCTGGGTGTTTCTTTGTTTTGGTTTATGGCTCCACATTTCTGTCTCCTGCACAGTCTTCCACCCCGTCGAGTGTTCGTACTGCCACAGCGAGAGCATGATGGGGTTTCGCTACCGCTGCCAGCAGTGTCACAATTACCAGCTCTGTCAGGACTGCTTCTGGAGGGGCCATGCCAGCGGTTCCCACAGCAACCAGCACCAAATGAAAGAGTACACGTCATGGGTAAGGGAAGGCTCGCGCCTCGCTGCAGACTGCTTTGCCCTCCAGCCATCGGAGAAGCCCCTGGCCGCAGCTCTGGGCAGCTGTCTGGCACAGGGGAGCCAGGACCCAGGCTGCCAGTTTGGATTAGTGACCCTGTCTGGGAGGCTCTGGCCCTGGGAGCCATCGGGAGAGCATGGAGGTGGTAATGATCTTTTCTGTGTGAGGATCTGGGGCATCTGTGACGGTGTGTGCTGCGGTGAGGGCAGCGCAGGAGGGGCTGGCAGCAGGGCACCAGGCTCATGGCAGCATCCCCCGTTCCCACAGGACTCACGGTAAAATCGTCATTGGCTTGCTCTCTTTGGCTACATGTAAATGAAATTATGAATAATTAATGCTCATTCATCAATATTTTTCAGTTGAGTGGCTGCAGCATAGGCATAGCATTTGGGATGGTCCCGGCACTGTAGATTTGAGTGTGGTGACAGGCTTAGATCCACAATAATGTTTATTATTAGAGAAAAATGCACTTCAAACTTTTTGTTGTTAAAATAATTCAGTGTTTTTTCTAAGCTGAAAGAGAAGTATCAACAGCTACATTAACCTTTTTCCAAAGGGCATCAAACCTGGGGAATAAGCTTTCCATGGACTGGAGCAAAACTCCAACAGAGCCCTTGGTTGCAGAGCATCACAGTCCCTCAGGGTTCAAATCCAGAGACCTGCAGAAAAATCCTAACTAATCTCAAGCATTAGAGTAGTATCTTGTTTAAAAAAAATACGGATATAGCAACAGCTCACGTTTTTACAGTACTTTGTGTGTATTTTTAACAAAGTTCTGAAGTTTAACACTTTTAAAATGTCTGGTTTTCTGTTGATGGAACATTCAAGGGTTAAATTTGATGTGATTTACTCTGTAAGCCAGTCATACAGCCCTGCACTGTATCCCAAAAGACCTAGGTCTGTAATTGTTTTTGTGGATCCTAATTGCTGCTTGTTGCATAGACACAAATGGCTGGAGTTTAGTCTCTGAATGGGAGAGTGCCCACTATGTAGCTCTGACTCTATTCCTAACAGCAATTTGTGTTATAAAATTCTTTGCGGTAGCCAGGGAGCTGTAATTATAGCTAGGAAGTCATTGGAAAACTTAAGATTTCTGCTTAGCAGTAGGCAAAAATGTGACTACATGCCTAATGGTTTCAAATGCTTCCTTGTCAGAAACAAATGTTTTGCTTCAAGTTTAAAATTGCCTTTCTGTACCATGCATTAGCATTTGTTCAAACCTGGTTAGCGTTCTCCATAATGCATCTGTATTGAGCTCCACATGCAGATTGAAAGTGTTTATGGGTGCAGTGGAACTCAACTGTTCTCAATTCAGAGTGAAATTGCATTTATAATGAAAGAGCCTGAACTTTACATATTTATGTTGGATTTCTATAACAGAAATATTTTATGATTAAGTTGATTGCAGTCATAAGTCAATGCATGATGTGTATGCACAAATACAATACCCTTCCTGTCAAGTTCCAAAAAGGTTTTTAAATTTTAGCATGTAGAACTGTGTGTTAGGGGTAGGAAACAGTGTAAGGATCACTTCTCCACTTTTAGTGACAGAGAAGTTAAATAACAGAGAGCTCAGTTGGATTCTCTGAGAATCTTTCACACAGTGTAAAAGACACCTTCCTTAGAAGGGAAGTTGAGTTTGCTGCTCAAAGAGACTTCGAACAAAATTAGAAGGCAGAAAATACTTTTTTTTATTATTCTTTTTAATACTTGCTGATGGGATTTCAAGGTGAAAATCATGCTTCTTGCAAAGAGCCTCCCCATGTTTTGGTGACAGTGACAGTATGTCACCCTCTTTTGGTTGTGCTCATGCCACGGTGGGGCAATTCTTGCCATGCCCATGTCTCAAATTTCCCATTCCCCAGTGGCCACGGGGTGAAGGAGGAGCTTATAATAGCGGCTTAATAGTACAGGGTACTGGAGGTGAGGAGGGAAATACTAATGAGGGGAAAGCAGCCTTATGCCTGACCCTCAGAAGGAAAGAAATTGTATCCTGTACAGTGTATCTATATGGACAGGCATACACAGATCTATTCTTGTACTCCCAAGTTGGTGAGGTACAAGCCAGCTCCAGTCCGGGTGTCATTAACTGTTCTGTTCTTGGTTCAATTCTGCCTGAGTGCAGCATTGCAAAAAAGCCATGGCAGCTGTCCCTATAGATATGCTCCCCGAGCCTCCTCTAAAGGCCGCTGGAGATAAGAGCAATCTTTCCTCCAAATGGAACAGTCTTTGCCTTACCTGACTCTGAGGGTGGGAGGGGGGCAAGGGGATGTCAGTCCACAGGTATGTAAGCTGTTAGAGCTTCCTGTTGTTTTGTGCTTCCTGTAGCAGAAACAGTATGCACCTTACTTGTCCAGATTACCTCTACCTTCCTTGTTCCTCCCAGAAATCACCTGCTAAGAAGCTAACTAATGCACTTAGCAAGTCTTTAAGCTGTGCTTCCAGCCGTGAACCTTTGCACCCAATGTTCCCTGACCAGCCTGAAAAACCTCTAAACCTGGCTCATATTGTGTAAGTATCTGTGTGCTGTAGACAAAGTAAGCTTTGTTGTAGGAGTTGGTTACACCAAGCATAGATACTATAGCTCTGAACGAAACAGGAGACAGCTGTGGCTTATCCAGCTCAATACATCACAAGTGCAAATTTGTCGATAGGGTTATTTAGTATGAAAATGTTCTTCTGGTGTGACTTGACTTGAAAAAATTAATGGGATATATACATACAATCAAATATTAGGATACAGTGTTGGTATGTCCCCATTTTCCTCAAGAGATCTCCATGTGATTTCGTAGAGTTTCAGCACTCTGAGATGTATTGATGCTGAGAAAAACAGTTTTGTCATCTAGACACTCTCAACTTCAGTGTATCACAGGTATATCTTGACATGAGGTACCAGAGAGAAGTGAAATTAGACAATTTTATTGAGACCTGTGTCAAGAGTTCTCACTAACTTTAGCAGAGCACCCTACCCTGAAGAGTTGTATGAGTCTGCGTAAGTGGTGTGTCTTGAACTGCCAAGCCATTTGAAGAGACTCTATTATCTTTATAGTTTGATATTTTGAGAAAGCAAAATTGTTTCTTGGTATAGTAGTTCATGTCACTACTTTGTTTCTGCAGAAGTCAAGAAACTCAACTATCTTTAAAGTATTTCTTTTATTCTGGTATATTTATTAAGAAAATATCTTTCTTAACCATTTTCCCAGGGGTCCTGACTGAAGCATTTCAGGAAGCAACTATTATAATTATATTTGCATGCTACATATCTGGATTGGCTGCTGGAACTATTCCAGTCTGTAATTATTATACATACTTACTTTTGTCAGTACTGAATATTTGCATGTAGCATCTTTAAGGGCAAGTGCACATCAGTCATTGGGGATTGTGCAACACCTGGAAAGGATAAACCATCCTGATAGACCTCCTTGTGTGGTTATAGCAGAACTTTTCCAAGGCGTTGTAAGAGAGTGCTCTGGTCTTCAGAGATGAGGTGCCTCTGATAGATATGTAGTGCCAAATCCCTCTTACATTCAACTGTCAGTTAGAAAAACCCCTTGCACCTCTTTATGGAGGAGTGATGAGAGGATGTTGTTCTTCGGAAGAAAAGATCCGGAGTTGGATCTGCTGAGTGACTGCACTGCTGTGTGTGCTGTAAAAGCCTGGTTCTGCTGGCTAGTCAGAGATAATTTCACAGGGCAGATTTTGGCCGTTCTTAAGGGAAATGGAAAGAGGCAGGGAGCTTGAAACTGAAAGAGAAGCCTCTGTTCCCTGTTGGCTGGAGGCCCTTGAAGGCCTGGGGATGTGTCAGAAGATAATGGGTAGTGAAAACTGAGCTACTCAGAATGGATTAAATGTATTTAGGCAGGGCAAGGGGAAGGTACCGTAATTGAGTAGGAACTGAGCCAAATCTTTGCTGTGAAATTAACACCTTTCCTGATTCCTAACTATACAGATATAATTTAGGGTGATTGGATGTGAGAACAAACCACCATCTATTTTGTTTTATGACAGAGTTTCTCTTTATTCATAGATTCACGGTAATATAACTTGGCAATATATATTGGCTATAATGATGCATGAGTGAAAAACCTGTAAGTTGTGGAGGTAGCATGATCTACAGCATAATTCACACAAATTAACTGAGGGGTGAGCTATGCTACAGAACCTCATTGAGAATATCTTCTCACTGGTGTGATTTTTATTTTTAAACATAATGGGAGTTGAGAGAAACAGCTCTGGGCAGGAATCCAGGCAAAAAAATGTTTTATATGTGCATTAAATGGAAGAATTTTGGCAACAAAACAGTATCCTTTTCTTAGTTTCTAGCTTAAACGAGGACAAGTGCTCCCTTACAGAATTTTCTTTTTGATCATTCTTCTACCTTTGAGTGGCACCACACAGAATGACTGCATGATTTCTCTTTTTACTGGTACCACATAAAATTTTCAATTAGGCAAGAAACATATCTAAGGCCTCATATATAGAAGGAGTTATCAAGGTGTCATAACCCTGACAGTAGAAATCCCCCCACGGATAGAGGAGTGATTTTTCCTTTCTATACATAATATTAACAACATAAAAGAAACTCCAGACTGCAGAGATGATAAAAGGCATGGCCAGTGCATCATGTAAGTGTTTTTCAAATGCATTCTGCACTGGCCTGACTTCATTTCCATCTTAAGCCTGTTGGGAGCATTATTTTTGACTTCAGTGTGAACCAGCCTGAAGCACTATGGAAAATTCCTCTTATTTAATTTGGTTTATTACTGTGGATATGTATTGTGCCATAGAATGCTTTTATTACATAGCATATTTCAACAGCATTAAGTGTTTTCTGGCTCCTTGAGGAAAGTTGAATATCATCAGCTGACTTCTATCAGAAAGCTTAATCACTCACTCCAGAAATTTAGAAATAACCTCAGAAAGATAGAATTTATAGACAATAGCTGAATTTTCCTTTGCTTTACCATAAAGTCTGCTATTCTTGTCTTACCACATCACATAACTGGATGTGTTTTAAAATCCACTTAATATTCAAGTGGAACCTGAAGAATGTGACAGTGGGCATCAGTCTTTAAGAAACTTACCTTGGGAAAACCCGGATTAGTTTAATATCGTTTTCTTCATATAAGAATTTGCAAACTAATGCTAATCACAAAACCTTAGCAAAGCCTTGGAGCTTATAGATATTTATACACAAGAGTAACTCTGCATATGTGACAGATTTTAATGATCTTATATGCATAGAGGCTCTTAGGCTTTTGCAGAATCAGGGTCATAGGAATGAAGTATGTCCAGTGTACTACTTAGACCATTAACATATTAAACTGACAGTTTAATTAATGATCTCTTTTCTGTTTTATTCTGGCTGCAAAAGAGATACTTGGTGAGTATTTTTCATCTTCAGTACACTTACTGGAGGAAGAACTTGGAAAAAATGCAGTGATCTCTGTATTACCAATCCTTAACTTTTCATCAGAATCCAGAGTCAAATAAAGAGTTGCTCCTTGAATAGAGACATTGACAGGGCAGAGCCCTTTTGGAGGTTAGAAACTTGCTGATCCACTCCTATTTTGAGTTAAAGCTTAGAAACCACATTAACCTGAAGTAGGTATTTGATGATCTGCTGAAGTCTACGCCCACTTCCTACTCAGTCAGAACGACTGAGTGCGAGGTAAAGCAGAACCTAAGCTTTGAGGGAGGGAGCAGTCCTCCTGCTTCCCTCTCGGCAGCAGTGTTGAGAACCAGCCTTTTTTCCTTTCTCTTCTGCTATTTAGGATCCTACAGCCAGTCCACAGGGTTGGACCCACCTTTCAGAAACTCTAGTCTTTGTCCAGTTAGGTTTTGAATGTGTTCACTGTCCAGTAACTGAATTGAGAAGAGGAAAAATGCAGTAGTCACATGTAGTTGCTATGAACTGTTTCTCCTACATCAATTACCAGTTTACAATTCCCAGGCAACAAAATACCAGTTAAATAAAATTAATTTCTAAGAATTCTCTTGAAGTATATTTTTAAAACTCTGTATTTCTGTATCACCTTTCCAGTGGATTGGCTCTGACTCAAACTGTGGTGGCCTCACCCAAACTTTTCCTGATGGAGTCCGTGAAAAAGAATATTACACATTTCTCCATCTTACATGGGGGACAAAGGCTGTTTCTCAAATTTGTGTCTAACCAGAACTGGAGGTTTTCATGTGGTTCTACAGACAGAGAGTTAGGGTAAAACTGTATTTTTCTATAAATAAATAACATGCCAATTCCTATGTCTTTCTGTTCACAGTTTTAAACTTTTTAAAATCAATGTGGCATTATCATTCTGAGAAATTCATTTGGACTTGTCAAATGCCATATTTATGCTTGTTTTCTAGCAAGTTACAAAACAAGATACATAGTAATAGTTCACTTGCATGCAGAACTGGATTTCTTACAAATACTTTGCATGACCAGTTGTCTTGCACAAGTGGAGCTCACTGAATATTTTGCAAATAGCTTCTATATTTTTGATTCACATATCTGCAGAATTCAGAAAGTAAGGTAAATCTTTCATAGACCCTAAAGGGGTTATTAACCAATATGAAATCTAGGCAATTTGAAGCCTGAATTATATGTGACGTCAGGTTCTGCTCATATATGGTTGAAAACTCTGTGATTTTAATAACATATTTGTTAGTTGGTCCAGAGCATCTACATCTTTTGTCCAATGTCACATAAGAAGTCTGTTAAGAAGGCAGAATTTTTCCTTAATAGATACAGAAAGAAAAATTATGCGCAGATTATATTTTAAGAGTAGACAATAAAAGAAAGCACAGGAAATATTCCTTCTTATTTCATCTTTTGCAAAAGCAGGAAATAGAAAATGTAATAATAAAACCATCATTATTAATGGGTTCTCTTAAACTGAATACTTATTCTAAATTTTAACTTGAGGGTTTGATGTACCAGTTAAAAGATTTTGCTGCTAAACCAGTTTAGTTCTACATATATTTTATGGGACGCTGAGGGCTATGAGTATCATGTGGTCAGTATGTGGATGTGGTAGCACGGAGCTTAGCACCAAGGATAACCTCATGAAAAGATATGTCATTTATTGGCAGTTACCCTCTGCCAACCTCCATGCTGCCACAGCAAACTGACTGCCACTGCTCATCCTGCAGCACCCTGGGCTGCTGTCTCTGGAAAAGAGCAGTGGTGTGGTGGTTATTTTGCCAAAGCAGGGGAAAAAAGTCAAGTTGCTTAAAACTGACCTCAGAACACACAAAAGCATGAAAGTATTATTTCCCTCCAGGCCTAAGTATCAGTGTGTTTTTGTCAGCTTCTGCTTAAAAACATACCATCTATGATTTGAAACTACTGCTACATGAAGCAGAGGATGCCAATAGGAATGTTACTTTAAACAAGAAGCTCACTCTGGTGTCCCATACTATTGCTGATGGAGGGTTTTTTGGTGCAAAATTAATGCAACTGGATGTTTTGCCTTCTAGGCCTCCCCGACCTGTAACCAGCATGAACGACACACTCTTCTCCCATTCTGTTCCCTCAGGAAGTCCCTTTGCAAACAGAAGGTGAGTTCTTGTCCTTATTTATGTTATATTGTTGTGCTGGAGGTTTCAATGTTCCATTCTCTTACAGGAGAAAAAAAAAGAAACACATTAAAAGAAACCACTCAGAAAGTAAAATTAAGAGACGTGAGTAGAAAAATGCCTTGGTTATTTTGGACTGATACCCAGACATCTGGATGTGGAGAGCTAGAGTTAAGTCATCCTAAGCTCCTCACAAGCACAGCACCGAATTTCAGCTCTCATTTGAACCACTATGACCCACTAAAATGTGTTCACATGCAACCTAGGCATCCTTCCATAGGGACTGAAAATAGGCTATTGGTGAGAAGCCATTTTGTAGCAGCCCTATGGGAATAGGAACTGGGACATGCCATTGCCTACTGGGAATGCCTGCATCATACTGCAAGATAGGGTATGAACAAGGAGAAAATGTGTTCATACTTGCGAGATACAGCAAGACATTTATTCCTGTTAAACTGTTCTGATACTCATTAAAGGCTACAAGAGAGAAGGAGCAGTGTTGGAATATGGAGGTCGACCCTTTAGTAAACAAACCATGGAAGAGTCATCAGAAACATTAATCCCAAAGAGGAGGCACTTGAACCTAACTGTGTACATTTTGACTCAGTATTTTGGTTCATACAGCCAAAGTATGTGTGTAGCCTTTGCTGGCTGGCTGACCCAATCTGTGTAAGCCTACCAATGCACAAGGTGGCAGGAAAATAACTTCCTGCTGCATAAGGGAAGATGAGCAGTATGTCTTCCTTGGGTGCATTTTGTTGCTTGGTTCCTGCTGTATGTGTCAGTGCTTCAGTGTTCCCAAATGACTAAACACAATCTCTGGGTATGCATAGCTAAATACTTTAACATCAAAACCAGAACCAAACCTGCAGTGTACCCTGCAAAGTCAGAGTAATATTTATTTATTTTTGCATCTTAATGCAACTAGCTGCTGAGTGTGACGGAGATACTTTTCGAAAGCCAGTCCCAAAGCAGCCCCCAAGTCCCTATCTGATGCCTATACAGTGAGACTGCAAATCCATATTAATTTCTGTTGTTAGAATATATGAGGGCAAGGCAGGATATGTGCAAGGCAGGATAATGTATTTGTGGCCTCTCCAGGAGAATTCTTTAAGAGCAGTGCTCTAAGAGTATAACCATTGCTTCTATTTATCCCCAAGAAGTCCCTGTGCTCATTCAACAAAAGTGTGCTTTGCCCTTAAGTCCAGGGTCACACAGTAATAATCACAGCACTGCCTACTGTGCTGCTTGCTTTTCTTTTCATGTAAAAAATACCTGATTATTTTACTTCTGTCTTCTTCAGTAATTGACTGTCTTTAACTGTCAGGATTAGATGAACATGCTTTCTCAGCTATTAGAATTCCTTTTCTCCTGGGAAAAACTTCTCAATGAGAATCCCCTGAAGGCAGAAGATAATAACCACTTTCCTCAACCATAGGTACCCAGACTTCCTTCTAAGTGGATAGAGTGACATCCTTATATAGTTAAAAGTTTCCGTGATGCAAGTGTCATTCTGGCTCTTTAGAGTTAACTGTACCTAATATGTGAAGTAATTACATTGCTTGTATATTAAAAGTTCTGTAACTTTTGTTTCATTGGCCTAGCAGGATTTTAAGCGTTTGACAGCTTATTCTCATCATTTTTATTTTCACCATTTCTAAATTTAATTTGCATATTTTGGGGGGAAAGAAAAAGCACCTACAGAGAGACAAGTCAGTATTCTTTATAAATAAATTGCATTTATTGTTACAATCTCACTCTGAACACCCTGCTCTCTGTGTAGACTTGCTGAGGTATTAACTAGGTTTCATTGTTTGAATCATTCAGGTTACTTGGGGGTATAAATGCAGCCAGTCCTGTGGCTGATGAGCATTCTCTTATAAAGCTGTATGTAAATCAGCTTCACAACAATTCACGGTCAGTATGAGAGCACTAACCTACTAATCGCAGTAGTTCTGTAGCTCATGCACTAAATCATTAGTGATTCTGCTAAACTACTCAAGATATTCTTTAAGGATGGGCTAGAGGGTTTCTGTGGCTCTAATTAATCTTTTCAATAGACTTCCTGCTGGCAATGGGCTTTGCCAACTCCTCTTGCTTCTGTGCAGCACAAGTCTTTCGTTTTACCCTTTCTCATAGGATTAATATTAGCGTGTGTAGTGGAAGTTGGAAATACTGCTTTTGAAAACTGAAAAAACTACACCTTTCGGGTTTTATCATTGGTGTATGACTTGCTTATTACGTTCTTCACCAACAAATGCAAGAGGCTTGCACAAAAGCCTGGGAATTACTCCAGGTCTCACAGCCAGCCTCTTCCGCAGCTCTCACCACTGGTGGTTACTGCTCTGCAGTTAGTGCTGCCTGCCAACAGCCCTCCCCAGACCCCTTTGCTTTGCTTTTCAAAATGACCACAGGAAAGGCAGATCTAAGTCCTACTGAAGGTAATGAAAACTTCCCATTTATATAGTGAGCTTTGGATTTGGACCCATGCCTCTTGTTGTTGCACCCTTTTTCAGCATTCTCTTGCATCTCAGTGACCTAGTTTAGTCAGCGTTAAAGAAATATGCAGTTTGATAAGAACAGTTTCCTGCTTTTTTTTCTTTTTTTTTTATTTGCTGTAAAGTGCAATGTCCCTTCTTTTTTTTTTCTTTTATTTTTTTTTATTAATCCATGAGCATTAGCTATAATTCAGTAAGAATTACAGAGACCAAGGTACTTTTCTGCTAAATGCCAAGGTCTTCAATCTGTGTTAGACTCATAACAGTATCTTCATTCATTCTTTTAGGTTTTACTGTTATTATTGCCTTGGGAAAATCAGGCCTCATTAGTGGAAGCTCATCCTCTTGTACATCAGAGAAACAGACTTTGACAGCTCTGTTTGCAATTGTGCTGGTTTTATATTAAATACTCCATGATTCATATTATAATAACTTGTACAAACTCGGTACAATTTCTAGCTGGGCATAATCAACGTTAAAAACTCTGATGGCTGTGTTTTCACTGCAGATAACTTATGGTTACTTTAATTTGTGTTGTAATCGAGTCCAGAGGTTTCAGATAGCTTTAAATAAAGTTTTTATGTAATTAGAATGTTTATTCAAAGGATAATCGACAGAGAATGTCATTCACAGCATTCCCATGGTACTTACTTCAGCTAGTTGTGTTCGTATAAGAACAGAGCCATTCCAACCAGTTTCTCCCTCTAGTAGTGAATGCTAAATTCAGCACAGCAGCTCATTCTGCAGCTGTCCTGTAAGTGCAGCACGGTATCATCTTCATTTCTAGATTCATGAGGTCAACACTGGAATTTAACTGGGGAGAAAAAGAATCTTGTTAGAAGAAAGATCTTTGATAATTGGTAAATACAGTGACAAATTGTGAGGAACAGATGAAAGGAGGTTGAACATTATATGCTATTTGCAGTTTAATTGCATCTGAAGCACCGATTTTGGGTGGATACACAATTATTCCAAAGCTCAAAGGAAGTTAGATTCAGACTTTCACCTAGATACTTCTTAGTTTCTTCAAGCTGCTTTAGAATCAAAGTCAAAATTTCTCTGCTTGTTTGCTTAGTTTGAGTCACCATGTCCTTAAGCGAGCTTTAACGAGGAGATTGACTTAACAGTTACAAGCACCTTTTTCTAAAGATATACACTGTGGAACTTGGTATCAACAGTACGCTCTGTACAGCTCAAGAACAACTTCAGAGCACTTATGTTAGACCAGAAGAAACAAAAAAGTCTGTGATCTTCTCCCGAATACCAAATCATGGTCATTTGCTGTGATGACAGCTTATGTGATTAAAACCACAAGGCCTGTAATCTTTTTACTGTAGCTAATATTCAGGGGTTTTTTTTCTCTTATTTGTGTTTGTGATTTCCAATTGCCTAGAGGGCAGCAGAACGAGGGAATATTACTGTAGAGTCGGTAATGCCCTTGGAAACCCACTGAACTGGCTATGTTCTGTCAAAAACAAGCAAACCGAGCATTGCAGAAACTTTTGTCCAGTCAAAACAAATAACTATACCCTGAATTAATGCTTTCTTCCTTATTTGAATACTTTTGTTCCCCATCTGCAGTGTGTCAGTGCTGCCTTAAAGTATAGCTGCCAGAGTAATGGATGCAACCTCCTGATCTTTCTTAATAAATGTTTTCTTTAAGCTATTAAATTACTGAGTTCAGGTGGGATAAGATGAAACATAATAGTTTTTTTCTTGCATTTTTCTAGCCCCTCCCCCCTTCACAGCTAATACATTTAGTTCTTCTAAAGGAGTAACAAACTGAAATAAATGATGTGATACAGCACATTCTGCTGAACTTGAAATGATTTGGCAGTTCTGTGTTACATAAAAAGAATGCACTGTGATATCGGATACCCGTAGCCAAGGAGAAATTGAGTCTTATTTAATGCTGAGACAGAATTGCTGGTGCCTTTTTTGAACTCCAGATAAAAGCTAAAGGAATTGAATATTCTACCTGGGCATAGCAAGAGTTAAAGATAAATTTCTGTACAACAACTTAACTTTGGAGCAAAAAATACTGGTTGCTGCTGTTGTCCATGCTCCTATCTCTAAGGAATGTGGTTGACTTGAACTCCATGTTGCCTTTGCATGTTGATTTCAGAACAAGATGAGAATCCTTACTTCATCAGCAATGTTCTATCTGGCTGAAGGAAAGGTTTATATGTTTGATTGTTTAGTAGCCAGGTAGACAGTAATATGAGGCTATACCATTTACACCAGTATTGTTTGGCCTATATAGACAGCTTCTCATAGTTGGAAGTTTTGTCTCTTAATTTTGATGAAGACGCATTTTTGACATCTTATCAAATGTTGCATTTAAGCAGGAATATATCTTTGAAAAACCTGTTCCAATAGAAAACTCACTGTGACCAAAACAATTTATAAAGTATTAATTGTATTTTGGGGAATCTGTGGAGGATGTAGGAAGATGTGGAAGAACAAGAAGGACAACTGTTACCTCTTCCAAAAGAAGGAGGGTCAAAGGTGGAAACAGGGACAAAGATTGAAGATTATGCAGTAGACAGCCTAACCTTGGTTTCCAAAGATACTGAAATTATGAAAGAACTGGTAATGAACCAACGAGAAATAACCACTATGGATTTGTCAAGAACAAATTTATGTCAAACCTAAGTAATATATTTCATTGACAGGATAACTGATTCAGAAGGTAAAAAAGAAGGAGCACATATGGTACAACTTGACCTTAAAAGAACTTTTGACATAATCCCAGATGACATAGAAGTACCCAGAGAAAATATGGACATGAGGAAATCAAAATAAGACCAACAATGAAAACCAGTAATCACATTTCCAAAAGTTTGCTGTAATTCTGGGAAGAGGATGTATCAGCTGGGGTGCTTGAAGGATATCCTAAATCAGGCACTATGCACTGTTTCATGAGGTGACCTAGTGGGAGCAAGAGTGAGTGTATGCAATTTGTAGATGGTACAAAGGTTGAAATAGTTCTGGGAGGGAGTGCTTGAAGAGCAGTTTCTGAATGAAAAAGTGAGCTCAGTTGTGATGGTAGTAATTGATTTCCAAATGATGGTGAGATCAATTAGAGGAAATTCAGTAATTTTAAGTGAAAAGTGCTGTAGCAAGGAAGCAAATGAATAAAAGATGGAGCATAATTGGATGAATAGAAATACTTTAACAGAAGACCTAGCAGTTGCAGTGTACTACAAACTAATTGAAGTCAGCAATACAATTGTTAGATTGCCTTAGACCCTGAAACATGATGTGGAAAGCCATTAAAACTCATTCCCTGGAGGAGGAGACATCTGCCTGGAGGTTTGCACCCAGTGTAGGGCAACAGCATGGGACAACTATGCTAACCATCATGACCCAAACATCAGAAGAGCATAGAAAACATGAACTCCTAAGAAGAGGTCGGAAGATAAAAGTTTCCTTAACCAACTAAGAAGGAAAGGGACGTTGATAGACATGGTATCAATCGCTCAATGAGTAATGGTTGCTTGCTTATCTCTTCACCCTAACTTCTGCTTCTGGAGCATAAGAGAGGAGAATTTACAATTGGTAGAGGAGGCATCACACCACACTGTTAGAAAGCAAGACACAAAATCTGCCCTAGTCTTTGGTTTCCCATTGTGGCAACATATTTATCTTTAAGAACGAGAAGGTGCATTTTTGGCTGAAATGACACTCCTCTTGAATGCATTTTCCTTCTGTAACTGGGAAGAAAGCATGTGAAAAACATATCCCTCTAGATGACATGGAGCATGTTTTTCTGCATGGGTATTTCCTCAGTGGAAGTACAACACACATAAGTATCGTGCTGATGGGCAGAGAAATGTGAAGCAAGCACTTTTCCTTGCTGTGCCACACAGCATCTCATTAAGCTATCTTCCAGATTTATTATAAATCAATAGGCTTGAGTTCTTAGGACACCCTTTGGTCCCATCCTGTTCAGAACCCCACTGTCAACCTTGCCTTACTAAAAGGAAGGGAATGGCATATATCTCATCTCATTGAATTCCTTCTTTGTCCTAATACTAAAGGTTTTGCTCTTCAGTTAATCAGAGCCACGTCTGCTCTAATTATCATGCATCACATCTGTGCAACATCATCTGCCTATGCACACAGACACAGACCCATACACCCCTGGATGCATCCTCACACACCCATGAGATGTCCATCCAAAAAAAAAAGGTGAATACTTTTTAAAAAGAAAAAAGTAAAATATAACTTTGTTTCCTTTGTAATCTTTTAAACCAAAAATGCTGCAGTGAGAAAAACAAATTAACATTTCAATCTCTCCTATTTTTTGCCAGTGTTATCTCATTAATGTGGATATTTAAGCATTGGGAAATACGCAGTTACTGCAATCCATTAAATATTGTAATTAGGGGGAAAAATGTGTTTGATGAACTATATATTATTTTAAATCAACAGAAGAACAGTACTTCTGAAAATTAAACTGCTGTGTCCCATCACTGCATCTAAATAAACACATTTTCATAGATTGTTGAAACTATCTTATGGTAAATGTGGAGGAAAGCAATTTAGTGATACAGTGAAGCTTTCCCAGTTTGAGAGTGGCATTGAGATGGTGTTTTTCTCAGACTCCATCTGGAAACTACACAAGTCTTCATCTTTCTCTTTGTGAGAGAAGCACATTTTGTTTCTTATTTCTGTAGTGAAGGCTTTGTAGTTTGCTTTTGGAGAACAGGAGGAAAAATTCATAGTTCCTAATCCTGCATTTCCTGAAGTTTTCTAAAATTTCTTTAAAGCGACTATTGATGCTTTTATTCAGTCCTGGGCACTTGAGTGAGTTTCTGCAAACTCTGTTTAGTAGCAGTACTCTGTTCTGTAATGAATTTCAGACGTCACTGTTTACCCTCTTAGTTTTTCTGTCTTATTAACTAGCTGTCCTTCTGAGAATACTGAAGTAGAGCAGAGCAAACTTCTGGCTAGGGCTGCTCCAGCTTTCTTGAAAGGCAAAGGGTAAGTTAAAGAGAGAGTATGTTCATAGCTTACACTAACAAAGCTAAACCAAAACCTTTTCCCCTCTCCCTCCCATATTTGTATTCTATAAATGTCCTTCCTTAGAAAATTAGGATAACCAATTAACCCTGTGACCTAAGTAGGGCATGTTTAAGTATATTTATGTACAGCTGGATGTGAGGTCTTTATCAGACACTTCAAGCAAATCTAGTTTGTGAATTCAGTATGACAATTTTGTGTTAAATACCTATATTTAATGTTTATATAGTATATTAAAGTAAATAACGCTGGTCTCACAATTTGATGGATTTTGTAGTAAATAGTACTGTACAGCTCCAGTGCCTGGCCTGATCTGGCATCTCACTGATTTCTGAGGCTGGCTCTGTCATCAAGTAGGATATTACCATCCTAACTCACTAAATACTAAATATATAAACTACAATAATAACAAAATAATTTCAGCACTTGGTGTGTTAATTTATTTTTGCTTTCTCTAAAAACACCTAAGTATTCATTCCTAAATTCCCATTTCACACTCTTACTTGCTCCTGCTTTCTCTGTTTATCTCTCTGTCTGTCCGGATCACACCCTCTCTCCCCCCCAACCCTGTTCCAGGTTACAGTACAGCCTCGATGTTGCAGACAGGCTGGCTGATGAACATGTGCTCATCGGGTTGTATGTCAACATGCTACAGAGCAACCCCGCACGGTTAGTGCAGGTTTGGAACCTTTGGGGGACCCAGGAAAGGGATGTTGGTCAGCCAGGTGCTCTCACTATTTCCTCCTGGCTATAACCTGAGGCAACTCTTCACGAGCACCAAGCTAAAGGGAACGTGTGTGAATGTGGGGTACGTCCTCCCAGAGTTGGTGGATTGTGGCAATTGCTGCTGTTCTGCCTAGTGATGTTGGCAAGATGTTGCTAAGTACTGTAAATAATTGCTTCGTTAAGAATGGCAGTGCAAATTGATTTGGGATACTATGCTGTAGGCAGTGCAGGACTTGGTGGGGGGTACAGAAATCTTCACATAGCGATGATTAACAAATCTATGTTTTCAAGGTATTAATTTTTGAAGTGATACGTAATTTGTAGCTTCACCTTCCTTGAAAGTCAGAAGTAGTGATAATACATAAAGATGATGATGATAATGATAATTGCTTGTTAACCTAGTGAAAGAAGTTAATTTTTATTTTTACGTATATCAGACGTTGTTTTTAAATCTGTCCAACTTCTGCATTGTTTGAATCTTGTATATAAATTTTCCCTTATTCAGACACAAGGGTGTCTTGAACATAGCTCATTGTTTCTGCTGGAGTGATTATGGAGCTGTGTCTACCTAAACACACCAGCTGTTCTGGCAGTTGAGATGGTGGCATTGCAGCAGGCCACCCCTGGAAAGGGAAACACTGACTCACCTCTCCAAGTGCAACAGAACTCTAGACCTTACAGCCCTGTATGAGCAAGGTGGTGAGCAGCGTGGTGTATGTGGCCCTAGAAAATGTGGTGCTGAGCAGGAGACTGTGCAATGTTTCTAATAAAACTATGCTCAGGAGGTTTATTTTGCTCAGTTCAGTTTCCTGTACTGCTATTGCAGAGTATTTCCCAGGTTAGGAGGAAGTCTCCACTTACTCCAATATGTAAAAAGCAACAAGCAACTTAATTGGCAATAGTGAATGCAACGGTTCTCTGCAGTTTTACAAAATTCACTTCTGTGTCCTGTTGAAAATGAAAACAATTTGTCATGCCCAGTGGAACAAAGCATCTGCCTCCATTGTTCTGGATCTGCTTCTCTCCACTAGCCCACTGGAATGTGCCAGTGGGAGAAAAAAAAAGCAAACTACTTTTTAGTGAAGAAAATGAAAACCATTTACTCAAAACAAAAGCATTTTCAAGGGGAATTTCATTCCTGAAGAAGCACTTCCAGAAAGCAGGCCTATGGAGGAATATTTACACTGTGGCTGTGAGAGCAAGCTGTTTGGGGGCATGTGTGTAGAGCAGTCCGTGTCCATCCGTGACTGAGGATGGGAGTACATTACCACTCAGTCTAGTTTGACAGGGAGAAGAAAATCTGTCCGCCGTGAGTGACTTACCTGATATGGTTGTTCAAGAGGTGAGCAAAGAATGGGCATGGTTTAGGGTAATTATTGGTGCTAGGCTGTTTTGCTAGGAATGCCATTCTGGATGCCATGTCTGTGATTTATTTAGCTTCAGGGAGGATTTTATGCCTAGCCACATCTTTACTATTTTCATCCCCTAAATTTTATTCTATATATTCTGACTTGTTCCCTCAAGGTTTTGAAGCAAACTCACCGAGTTATGATCCATATCCATATACGTACATACAAATCATGCGCCATAACATCCAACAAGTATTGGTTTTGAGGAATGAAAGGGAGAGCGACTGATAATGGCCTTGATCATTTAAACAACTGATGCAAAATGTAGTACATAATATCTGATTACTGACGTTAAATCACTGCAGTCACAGCATGCTGATGAGAAACAATCTTAGTTATTTGTACAATTAGATTTTGACAGAAACATAACCAAGAGAGACAGCAGTCTTAGCCATGTGTCAGACCATGCTGTGTTGCCATTTACTGCTGTGTTGGGTTGATACTGCTGGTACAGAAATGAAATGGTTATGTTTTGGTAAAGACAAGAAGAACAAACAGTCTTGACATCCTGAAGCTCCTTTGTGAAGCCAGCTTCTAGGAGAGGTAGGTGAGGCCTCTGCAGGAGATTCAGCTGCTGCATCTCACATAGTCTGGGTTGGCATCTTCAGGTAAAAGTGAACTCCTCCTCTCCATGCCCCAAAGTGGCTGGATGCAGTTTGCTCAAATCCCACACTATTGTGTTGACTTCAACTGGCTGACTTCAACTTACTTCGCCCTACATCTTAAGAAGATTTGTTCACCTGACCTATGTATATAGTTAACCATAATCAGGTAGCTTCTGGTGTTGGGGAGACTGCAGCTGACCAGCTCTGCTGTTGAATCTGCCTGCAAAATAGCACTTGGACATATGCAGGTGCGCCACCACATAACTTCAAGTGCTTCTGGCAGCCAGAGATGAAAAGAGGAATGATTGTAGCTGGACCTTTATCTGCAAGCAAAAACCTACAGAAATACTTAATACATAAAATTACCTTAAGAACAAAGTAGTAACATTTCAAAACAAAATAAGGTTTGGAATTTTTAGTTGCTGAGTCAAGCTGATTTGTAGTCGCTAGTAATCATTCCACCATAGCCCAGTATACCATTTTTTCTGGTTTCAGTACAGCTAGTATTTATATTTCATATTTATATGTGGGGTTTATCAATTAATTTAATCAATTTTCACTGCTTATCTTTATCTTTCATCTGCAGTTATATACTGCAACTAAAAGTACAACTTTTCCTTTCTATCCTCCACAGGATAATAAGCTGCTTGAGGGTTTTTTAGAAGCCAGTATTCCAGAGCAAAATAAGAAAGAAGAGAAAGAATTAATTCATTATTTATTGCAAATGTATGGGTAGAAAAAATATCCTTTATCCAGATGTTGTGAATAGTTTAATTGTAAAGACTGGTTTAGTATGGAAAACCAATATTTGATATTTACTTTAGTTCATCTTTAGTGTCTGATTCTAAAGAAGAACTTTTAACTGCAAATAATTTTCACTTTTTTAAGCTAGAGACTGCCTAGTTTTGAATATTAATTCCACATATTTCAGTCTTTTTATTTTCATGTGCAGAAGAAAATAAAATTTATTAAAAGTAGGGGGTTATTTTGGTTCCACAGAAAGCTGTTTTCTGGTTTTTTATGTTATACAGTGTAATACTCTGGTGCATCTTATTTCTGTACTACAAAAGTGCCATGTTAAGGGGGCATGCACAACAACTAGCTGTAGCTAAGAAGGTTGGTCTAATCTTGCCTTGAAAGAGGAAAAACATTCAGAGACCAGCTGCTACAGAGGAAATATATAGACATTTGGCTCCATTGAACAAAGCTAGTTTTTATGATACCCACATAGCTGAGCGTTATTAACATTTTGGAGATAAAGTCTTGGTGAATCTAAAGTAAATGGCAAATTAACAGTAGCAGAGAGCTCAGATGATGTGTCTCAGCTTAAAGTGCTTTAAAATCAGGACAAATGTGAAAGTGTCACAGTTAAATTGTCCTCAGAATACATTTGGAGTTTTGCTGTTAGGCCATTATTTTTACAGCCCTGGTGCTTAGAAACCTACCCTTTAATTTGTCCATATTTTCTATGGCAAATCATTTATTAATCCAAAGTTTGTAGAATAAGAGTATGTCATGAAGACCGCATTGATAGCTCTATTGCAAAAATTTTACAAGACTTTCCTAAACAGTAGGGACATAGTTTTAAGACCAGCAGGAAACATCCGTATCAGCTATTACAGGGTGCCTTACTGCAGAATAGGCTGGTTGAACACGTCTAAAGCCTGAGAAATAGAAGTAGCAAAGATCCTTCAGTGTCATTCCTTTGCTCAGAGACTATCCTATTTTTCCTCCTTTTGCCTGCAGCTTTGAGATCCCATTTTTATGGATCTCCCTTAGATGATGGAAGTCCTATTCTACCAGTGATAATACTGGATATTCATTCTACATCTGAATCATGATAAATGCCAGACCAATTATTGTTCATAATTATAAAGCCTTTAAGGAGATAGTCACTAATGGAGAAGAAGCATTCAAAGTGTTGTTTAACGTTTTTAGAAAAGAAGGAGCAGCAGTAAGATATTTGTATGCAAAATGATCAGTTACTTTCAAAAGGCTATCAGAGTCATTCTCTTGAGTGTCCCAGATTCTGTACAGATATTCCTAATATTTAAAGCTTGTGTGTATAATTGTAATACTGTATCATTGTACAGTTGTCCATGAAGCTGCTGGAGTAAAACAGGAGTGAATTATGGCAGATCAGAACTCTGAGACATAAAAGTCTTTTCAGTCTATGCTAATGGTGCTATATATACCTCTGTGCTTAATGGTCACTTAGAAAAGTTTTATTTCAGAACTGATTTTATTTCAAGCATTGAAATTTACAGACCTTTAGGGCTAGTGATTTGTGGCATGCATAGACAAAATTTGACGCACTGCTACATCTATTTTATGTTACCCACCTACCATAAATACATATCAAAGATATTAAATACAAGAAAGAATCAAAAAGCTGCAGTGGCTTGGTTCGTTCAGTGAAGCCGTTGTCTCAGACGTTAACTCACATCCCAGAACTGTGGTGCAGATTGTGTTATGCCAGGAAGTGGAACCATAATCCATTTTTCCTGGATGGATTATATGGCCGCACATTGCTGTAAAAAGGATAATTGATGCTGAACGCTTGCTATTTTCACAACCATCTGTTAGGATGCAGGGTTTTAGTAATGGTAAAATTAAAATTTAATCAAACTGTCATGAAAGTAACCCTTGTTACCTGGTTTACATAATTTTATGTGTCTGCGAGAGTTGCTTGCCCCTTTCTTTCTTTAGATGACATTATGGTAAGCATGAGCATGTAAGCAGAACTGTATAAATTTAGAAAATTACCTTTAGCTTTAGTCTTTTCAGAAAGTAAATCAGCTACCTCACAAGAATCTGAGTAAGCATAAAATTAAGCTGTGTATGTAACAAAACAACCAAACCCAAAATGCCAGTGTCCATCGACCATCAGAAGTCTTAAGTGCAGTCTGCAGCACAAGCTTTGTTTACACAGAACCTCTCTGTGTCTCACTTTTCAGAGCTTTACTGTTTTTATGAACTTCGTTTGTGGTCTCACAGATTATTGTCAGAATGAGAAGAATAAGATGTTTGTCTCTTTTATTTTACATCAATAAGCCATAATAAATTCACTTGACAACCAGCTTTAGTTTAGTCATCAGTGAGTATCAACCACTACTGATTTTTCAAATATAACATTTAAATCTGGTGGATCTAATCAAGACAACCGAAAGATGCTCATTGTAGTTCACTGAGGTACATGGGGACATGAACTGACCAAAAAAATTTTTGTAAATATTTTTTTCCTTTAAAGATGTCAGTTTTTCAAAAGCAGAGTTTTTAGTACAAGCTTCCTCTAGAAGGCTTTTCAAGTTCAAGATGCAACTTCTGGCAAAAATCAGAATAAAATCTCATGCTCAGTTCTTGTTTTGAGCACTTTTTTGAAAAGTACAGCTCATTCACCAGCAGCCAGTTGCATGCACTGAAGAGCCCAGGGGCAGGGAGCTGTGTGCCTGTCTCCTTTCAGACAAAAAGTCATCATACAGTTGCCAAGGGATAAGAAAAGAGGTCAGAATTACCTCTGTCTGGGATGGTCTGCAGGCTGTCTTGTATTCGGGTCAGCAAAGCATTCTTCTCTCCTCTTCATAGGGGCTTCATTTTTTTTCCTCTTACATATACTGGAAGTACTGCAGTGTAGGATTCTAAAACCTGAGATTATCCCCTTCAGATTTCTGGTTTTATCAGTTTATTAGTTTTGATGGTTCTCTGCAAACTTATGTCTGGAAATAAAAAAGGTTCTGACTATATTACCTTTTTCCTGATCATCTGATAAATAATAACCTCCATTTAGAATAAGGACAGCTGGGAAGGCATCTACTAGAGAGAAATATCAGAATTTTATATTCTGAAGGGAAGAGAAAAAATAATAACGTGCAATATTTTAAAGGAATTCAGCGTATTTGCTGTTTAGTTTTTACAATTTTTGGTCAGTCATGCAGTTGTCTGAAATCTTACTCCCAAATACCAAGAAACCAATAATAAAAGAGAAAGTCAAATTATAAATTCCCGGATCAGTGGTTCCAGACAATGGTCCATGAGGTCTTGGTAAGTGCCCTGCAAAACTGTCCTAAGTAATGTTTTCTGTTGCAAATCTGACAAAGCTTCTAAAGTTTTTCTCAACAAACACTGGTGTTCCTGCTAATCCACTGTCCAAAAAGTAATCATTCTTCTAGGTAATACAACAAATCTGAGATATAAAGTAAATGCTGACTGGTGGTCCTAACCACCTCCTACCTCTTTTTGGGCAGAGTAGTCTGCAAATTGTATCTTGCACAACCTTGGCCAGAGGCTGCAGACCACTGCTGTTTTCTCCTAAGGGAAGGTCCTGCCTGTCACCTAGCGCTGATCTTGCCAGGCAAATTACCTCCCCCCTTCTCCTCTTTGCTCAATTAACATCTGCTGTTGTTAATCTGGTGAGATTTTGCTTCTAAATTCTGTAATGAGGGGGTGTGAGATGATGGTGTGACAGAGCAATGGTCATTCTTTCTGTGTATAAAAGTGTCTTCCCTCCTTCCCCCCGACCCCTGAGCAGCGTGCTCGACAGCGCAAGTCGCCTGGATGAAGAACATAAGCTGATCGCCAGGTATGCAGCAAGGCTGGCAGCAGAAACTTCTTCATCAGTAAGTGTTTTAATTAAAGGAAGGTACTTTCCTTCTGTCATGTTCCAGGGGCTGGCATGATCAAGAAAATTACATCTGACAGTCTAATGATTAATGGATTATTTTTCCCTATCCTTTTCATCAGAGGCTGTTATGCTTTAGTAGTAACACTTTTATGCAGTCCATTTAAACCCAAGAATCCACATGCTAATGCATATAATCTATATAGTAATGCAAAGGTATTTAAATAATTACATCAAAGGGAATCTGACATCTTGAACTCAGGAAAGACTAGAAAATACTGTCTGGACTAGCTTTGGTTAAAGGTTAATGATTTACTGCAGTGGAAAAATGGGGTGGCAAATCCATTTTACTCTCTAGTTCAAATATCACAGCCACTAAGGCCCTAAGTACTAAGGATTTTAAAGAATGTTCTTCATCAGGATGACTGTAATGACCCCCTGCATTAGCCCTGGCTCCCATTTTCATTTCAGAGCAATGATTATTCTGCTCTATATATCCCAAGATAGAAGGTGATGACAGGCTAAAACCTCAGTAACTGCATTCAGAAACAAGAGAGAATAAAGCAGGAACCTAATCAAAGTATATGAAATCTTAAATGGTATCCATAAGGTCAGCCTAGTTACTTTTTTTCCATCTCAGCCCATTTGATAGAACAAGGGATCATAAATGATGGTTAAGTGGAAAGCAGCTGTTCCAGAGCGCCCAAAACATTTTCACACTGGGATTTACACTGTGGGGTCAATTAAAAGGGTGAAATTGGGCACCACACTTCCTGTAATGACCCTGAGTCCTGCTCACACTAAGTGAAGACAAATCTGCTGCCCATTGCAGCCATCTGTCACAGAAGGTTTCACACTACCTGGAGCTACCTGGGAAAAGAAGGGTGCTCCTGCTCTGCCACTCATTCCCAAATCAATCCTTTCCAGAGGTGTGACATAGTGTTTAAATTTTAAAGCAATCTGTAGGTGATACTCTTATCCTGAAGGACAATATTTTTTTATGGAAACAGGATTCCCCACTAGTAGTGTCTCTGGGTAAAAACTAGTTGAAATCAGTTGTGTATAATTTGTGTCCTTGAAATGGGGGAAAATTTAGGAAACAGTATAGATAGAGCTGGTTGGAAGGAAAATACTAAATTTTTCCGTGCCGTCCATCGTGTGGTCTTTGAACAAGAGATAGAAGGAAAAGAGAAGGTTTCTGTATACAGAAATATTTCTAAGCACAAGAGTGGCACCACAGTTAGGAGCACAGTGGAAATTTTTAAAGCTTTGGTGATGATCATTCTGGTTTTTAAGGAATAAATATATTAATAACAGTGGGGATTCAGGATAAAGATCCTGATTCGTCTTGTATCAGTCATGAGATTGACCAGCAGGTATCATTTCCCCTTTATGTACTGTGGTTGAAGTGTTAATGGGAAAACGTACCTGTAGCAGAAAAAATAGTAAGTAGTTACAGGCAAAATATACTGTCCTTTCCCCATAGACAGTCCTAACCTTTGTTAGATTTGTTAGGCTTTTGTTAGATTGTTAGATTTGTTAGATTGTTTGAGATGTGTCTTCATCCTTTTGGAGGGTCCATCTCCTGGAGAAGGGGATGCCTGGCGTCACATAAAATAAGGCTCCAGGGTTACACGTCACAGGGCTTTTTACAGTAAGGAATGCTCATATCACAGCAGTAACTCTGCTAGTAGAGTGTTTTAAATGTCTGATTCTTGCAGGTTAGAGTTAGAAATAAGTGGATATCTTTGGTAGCTGTGAAGCTTTAAATGTCTTACTCTGTTGTTGTCATTGATCCAATACTGAAATGCAGGAGTGTTTATTGCTGATGAACATGCAAAAAGAGAGCATAGTCCAATGAAGTTGCTTTAGTGAGCAAATTGCCTAGTTTGGGAAGAAATAGTTTAATTCCCACCTCATTTTATTTGGGAGGAAAAAAGGTTTTGCTGTACTAAAGGACTGGGCAAAGAGATTTTCTGAAGTATCATCAGAGTGTACAGGAAAACTTGGCCAAATGGGCCACACAGCTAGACTGAAAATTGAGTACATCTTTCAAACTGAAAGTAAAACCACAATTGCAAGAAAGTGGAACATCACTGCACTGGAAACACATCCCTTTTTTTTTTTCGGAGGCAGACGCTGGTTTTTGCTTCAGCGTATTCCTCTGGCCTGTAGCATCAAAATCAAGGGGCATATTACAGCAACTGCCTGCAGCAGTGCCATTGCCTTCTATGATTGGTTCAAAGGAAGCTACTTGAAAGAGCAATGAATGACAGGATGGTAAACACTGAGACTTATTTACTCTAGCACTTACTCTGCTTTTACTAGCAATGGAGCCATACCGATATGAGCACAACATGGATGCTCTTTTTTTAGTGTAGACAAGCCTGGTACTGCATTTTCTGTAAGCAGATTTCACAGAACAGATCTATGTTGAACTCATGGGCACAGGCTGGTTATTCCTCTTTAAATGCAGCCTTCTCTGTTTTACAACAGCAGCAGAGTCAGCAGAGAGGGGCATCAGATATCTCCTTCACCATTGATGCAAACAAGCAACAAAGGCAGCTGATTGCAGAGCTTGAAAATAAAAATCGGTAAGCATCCACAAAGTACCTGGTTTTGGTCAGTCCCATATGTTAGGTATGTTTGTTTGTTTCTTATCATTTTTTACCACCTCTACCTGTACAATGTGCTTATACATTCACATCCATCTCCCCCTACAAAAAGCACAGAGCACAAAAAGCTCCAGAGAGTATGACAAAGGCTTTGAAATCCGTAGCTATCCCGTGTTTTCATAAGCATACTGTTCAATGACATGATATAATCATTGATACTTTATTGTTTGCAGCTGCTGTTTGTAGAGTTTAAAAGAAAAAAAGCCTGTCCTATTCCAAAACTGGATTAACTTTCAGTCAGATCCTCTGTAGCAGTATAACATGAAATGATAAAAGGATCAGTCACGCTTGTAATGTTATGCTCCCCTGCTTTTATATGAGAAAAAGATGATTAAAGCTCTCCAGAACACAGTCTGCCTGAGAAAGATTTGCAGAAAGGTTAGCAGCAAGTTAGTCTGCTGATCAAATGAGACAGGAGGTACAAATGTGACTGAGATGGAGAGAAAGTGTCCAGGAGAAATAGGCCAGCCAGCCCCAAGAATGAGTGATGTCTATTTGTTAACAGCAGAGAATCTGGCCCTGGGTATCAGATTGCCTGGTGCCATGAAATGTATGGCAGTAAAGCTCTGCTTTTAGTGCTGGACTGTAAAATAGAGGCCAGCCCAGACCAGATGGTTTCCTATTCCAAACTCTTCACTGCCTTCTGTCACCATATAATGAGCACCACCAGCTCCAGTCTCGATCTGTCTTTCATAGTTCAAGGCTCCCTCCTGACCGTCTGCTGTCCAGCACATTGTGAAGGAGAGACAAAATTCACAAAGGTTTCTACCTTCTGCTGTGAAGCTTTGTATTAGCCTTTTGACAGCACTCCAGGGCTGACAAGCCAGTCGTAACAAGACCTGTAAAAGTGCTTCTCCGAGAATTGGTGACTGTTCTCACATCTCTATTTACATGAAAAGTATTTTTTAAAGTGCTAAATATTTTCTCTGATAATCAACAATGGCCAGGAAGGTTATTTTAATTTTTTAAGGTTATTTTAATTTTTTTTAAGTTCATGAGGTGCTTGAAATGTTAATGGCGAAGAATTAGAAGAGAGTAATTCATTTAATTTTAGAGCTGTTTCATGTCTACTCTGATTTTTGGAGGTCTTAAAGAAATATTTCCCTTGATGGCAAAATCCTGAGACATCATTTGAAAAACATACAGAGCCCTGTCCCATTATTGAGGGCTTCTTTGGTTGGTTGCAGCCCATTTTATCTACATTGATGAAAAGCTACATACTGTCATAATTTTTCTCCTCCTGCATTGTCCAGGGAGCTGGTTTTGTGGAAAATTACTAACTTGTAGTCTTCTGCTTATTCTCCTCCCCAAGAGAAATCCTACAGGAGATCCAGAGGCTGCGACTTGAACATGAGCAAGCATCTCAGCCCACACCAGAGAAGGCACAACAAAACCCCACTCTCCTTGCAGAGCTCCGGCTCCTAAGGTAAGACCACAGCAGCAAAACCTTAGGCCATGGCACAGGCTAACCAAACACTCTCAATAAGAGATATGCCTTGCTTATGGTTTTGGGGGCTTTTTTTTATGTGTACTTTTTCTACATTTTTGGTGCAGCCTGTTGTCTTAGAAATAATTAAGCTTAGGCTTTAAACTGCATGCATGAGGAATCTCACATATTACACATCTACATTAGATTAAGCATGTGCATTAGTGTTTGTAGAATTAGGCCCTTAGGTCATTTAGAACAGGACCCCACAGCCCTGTCCAAATGCCATTAATTACATGGGTGAAAATGTTCTGTCAGGACAAATGCCTTTACAAAGACTTCTCATTTATGCTAAAGAAAATACAGAGCTACATGAAAATACAGCCTGAACTAGATGTTAATTTTTGGAAATTCGCCCCCATGTCTTGAAAACTAAGGAGAGGTCAGTTCTCTTCATGATGCAAAACCAGGCTACAGAATGATCCTCCTTACCACGTGGGAGGTGAGGAAAAATGTTATATGCAGCAGATGAAGATTTAGAGGGTCATTCTTCCAGTTATCCCACCAAGCTAAAAACATTGATATTGATGTGTCTGCATGTTAATTATGATACTTTACATGGATTTACTAATGCCGTGCATGTCTTATTGACACGTGTAGGTTGTCATTGGCTCATATCCATAGGCTCCCTGAAAGTCCTGAACTCCATGTTGTGAGAGCCAGACAAAGAATCCAATAAGAACTATTCAAAATGCTTCATGTGAATAGAGAATAGAGTGTTACCATTTTCTTTCCGTTGAAACAATGCTAGAGTGCTCTGCCCCCATAGAGCAGTTCTCTCATGAGAAGAGAACAGTTTTGGCATCTTAGCAGCTCCTCACGCAACTAATACTTCAGTGGTCTGATTCATACCCCAAGGAAATTACTGCAAGAAATTGTGCTAAGTTTTTTTCTTTACAAATGCTTCATAATTTTATTATGGAGTTTTCCACACTAAAATTTTTTTTTGATTCACAAATAATTGTATTTGCTTTTCAATCTGAATACAAATTAGCTTCTTCATTTCTGTGAGTAATTTTAGTGTGTAATTACTTCTAGATTTCTACAGGCAAGTGGCATTCTGTAAGACATACAAAACAGACTGTGATGAAGATGTGTACTCTCTATAAAATATACCAATAACGTAGCTCTTGTGCATCAAACCTAAAGTCTGTTTTCATCTGGTTTAGGAGATTAGCTTTATAAGTAATTGAAAAATAAAATTCATTATACTTGAAACACAAAATAAATGATCATGCAGTGTTAGCGGCCTGACAATTTAATTTTTCCCTTTTTTCGATTTTGATACACATAGTAAAGTCTAATATCCTTACTTTAATTTCCTGATACATGGTGTCCCTAGGGCAGTGATGCTGAGTTCCTCAATTATATTTTCTTTGATTTAATCTGCAGTGTCCAAATCAGAAAATAACTTTTAATCTGTAGGTCTGAACTGCTTTGCATGCCTTCTAAAATGTTCATGATTTGCAAGGCAGAAGTCTGACTTCTGATTTACTGGGGAATTTTTACACCACCTCAAATTCTTAGACACTTAAGATGGCACAAGTATGTTCTTACATGTAAAACAGCAGGAATTAGAATAGCAGCCCTGATTTATGCCTGTTACCCCACAGATTTTTAGGGCTTGAAGCACTAAGAGACGTAGGGCAATTTAGTTCATATTGTATTAAGAAATGCTGGAATCTGTAAATTATATAGTGGTTAACAGTCCCAGCATCTTTCACTAGCTGCTGTAGTGTTGCAGAGCCACTTAACACAGCATTCCTTCACATTACCAGTCTTAACTGGTAATTAACTGTCTTGGAGACAGTTGGAAAATCCATTACTTCCAAGAACTTGCTCTGCAGTACAGCAAGAGAAAAACTACAGAGGAGCAGTCGGTAGGTATTGTGCACACTGCTTAGAACCTAGGTCCTCTCTCCCTGTGGAATGAGCCTAAGACCCAGCAGAGATCTCTGCTAGGACATGCCACTTTGAATTACATGGACCTTATTTTCATTAGCTTTTTCTTAAGCTCCATTGGCTTTGAACAGTTCATAGCATTTCCAACAGGCCCAGAAAAGAAAAGCTGGCACAGGCATTTTGTAGCAGAAAACAGATGAACCCTTCAGAAGAGTAAATGCAACCTAGCAGTGTTACTATATGATCTTATTATATGGGTGAGAGATAGCACACATGAGCAGTCCTGTAGAAATCAGTGTTGCTTACTTATATCAGTAGCTGCTCGCTTACAGAGAAGGGTCAAAAATCGGGGTTCCTTATTTCCCTAAATACAGGAAATGTACTGAAGTCTCACTGGCTATAGTACTTTCCCATTTAGGATTAAATTACTGTATTTTGTAGGTAGCAGACGGCTAATGACATAGTGGTTTTATGTTATTTGCAACACAGTAGTGTATAAAATGTACCTAATACATATATTTTACTACTGGTTTTAATTACATCATAGCTTCCAGAAGGCAACAATTTTATTTTGTTTTTAGATGGGGACCTTTCACACAATTTAGTCATCAAAGATGTGCAGGTGCTGATCCCCCATCCTGTGCAGTGAAGCTGTACAGAGTCAAAAGCTGTTCACATCTATGGGGGCACAGAGTGGCTGTCACACTTGGAGTGGCTCAGTATTTACAATATCACAGGACTGGCACTGGACTCCAAGTCCAAAGAGCTGATTTCAAGCAGTTATATCTCCACTATGTGATGCTCTTACTCTTGCTTTCAGAAAAAAAAAGTAGAAACAAAAGGAGATTGCTGTGGTTTTCTGTCTGAACTCTCTTTAGCTTCTCTCATATCTCTCTGTGTTCAGTGCCCCTGCTGTAATTTCCTGTCCTTCGGGGCATGGCTTTAATTTATCCTGACAGCTAGTGAGGTTATTGACTAGAGAGTTCCAAAGATAAAAATTGCCAGCATTTCCACAAGGAAATATAACACAAACCTGTTTGAACCTCATTTGCTCTTTGAAGAAGTGTCTATGTCAGTGTCTGTCTTCCCTCTAATCACTGTATTCAGTCCCATGAGGATTCTCAATATGAGAGAACTCCCTAGCCTTCATGTAGTCCTGTTTCTAAGCAGTATGCTGAATTCTTACAGAGTGTTTGCTTTCCTGTAGTCTATAGGCATGTACCTCATAGTAGGGCCGGGAAAATGGTGCAGTTAAAAGCTGCTGATAATGTGAGGGGTAAGCTCTGATCAAATCTGCTTGTTTCTCAGACAGCGGAAGGATGAGCTGGAACAGAGGATGTCTGCTCTCCAGGAAAGCCGGAGGGAGCTTATGGTTCAGTTAGAAGGCCTCATGAAACTACTGAAGGTAAAGTGCTCCACCTGATACCACCAAGGAGAAAAAACAGAGTGATGCAAGAGAGGAGAGGGAGGAGATGTAACCACAGAACTCTGCAGAACTTGACTGCTCCTACCTACAAAATTTGGCTTTGTTTCCTTCCCATTTTATTTTTTGGCTTGGTCTTTCAGTTCAGTGGTTTCAAATGATGCTCAGATGATGTTGTTCCTGTAGCAACACTGCATCATCATTGTCACTTACTACTAAGCGGAGTACAAATAAGAAAAGAAACAAACCAACATATAAATCATGTTAACTATTAGCTATGAGAAAAAAGCCGCAGCTCTTTACACTATTACCTACTCCAGCTGACTGTATAGAATTGCTTTGCTAGTTCCTTTAACTTTGCTAGCAGTGAGGGCTACCTGATGGCAGTGTACTGCCTGGAAAAAGAGAATTTGTGGTAGGAAGGGATAACAGCTTTCTTCACGCTTTGCACTGTTCTGGTGTTTCAAAGCGTGCAGAGGTGGGACATTAACCTGGTCATATACTATCAGCTATCTTGACTGTACCTTTAACCCTGTAGCCCAAATTTAATTTTGTTTTCTGTTCTTTTCTTAAATCCTGGCTAATTTCATGTGCTGATCCTCTTTTTCTTTAGGAAGAAGAATTGAAACAGGTAGTAAATTGCCTCCTTATCGCAGGCTTCACTAACTCCTAAATGTGATTGTGTTCCTCTGATTTATTTTACTTCCTCTGCTTGAAAAGTGTGTGTGTTCTTTTGAGCAAAATTAATATTTTGCAATTGTTTCCCATGTTGTTTTCAAGTATCCTGGGGCAATTTACACAATTAAATATCTTAGCCCTCTAGAAAGTGAGTCATGGCTCACTAGAAAGTGAGTCAAGGAGTCTTGATCTCTTTCTCACTCTTCGAAATAAAAACACATAAGATACAGAAGCCATCCCTCAAATGTGGTGAAACCAACCTAGAATATGGATTAAAGAATGCCTCTACCATAGATAACATTTTAAAAATGTGATGAGAAATGTTGAAGGTCAAGAAGAACATAACTGAGCTTAAATTAGACCAAGGCAATGAGTTTGAAATCACATTTACCCAGAAAAAGTCAAGGCATGGTGTGCACATCTTTAAAAGTCAACACTAATGCTAACAGTCCCATGAGTCTTCAGGTGAATAAATGATTTCTGCAACCTAAATCAAAAAAAGCAGGTATCTATATTACTAATAGTAAATTCTAAAAGATTCGGTTTGGAATTTTTTACTGTTGTAATGGATCTTGGGAATATATTGGGCTTAAAAAAGAAAAAAGGCACTTTTCAGATAGCAGTTTGATTTATGAGTTCAATAAAAATGTTTCATTTGAATGAAACACAATTCCTCTTGCTTTCATCAGCAGAAGTATAGTCACAAGTGTGATACGTTCTGTCTGTGGTAGAGCATGCACAGTTTGTAGGTAACGCTCACGTTCATAAAACGAACATTGGCTAATTTTTGTAGAGCATTAATCTGTTGCACACAAGAAAACCCCAAAACTGACTAAATATCACCTTCATGTAAAGCCTGTCATTTTTGGTTCTGCAGTATTAAAAGATACTCCATACACAATAGAGAAGTTTCCAATGTGACAGGAGTTTCCCTCTCGTATAAAATGTTCACTGGACAGTGTAAGTGACAGAACATTTTCAGGCTGTTACGAGATATTTTTATGAGCTTTTTTTTTTCTTCTGAGAGTAATAGCCTCACTGAATACCAGGTGATGCTAAAGAATTACTCTCACCATTTCCATTTAATGATCACCGTTATGCTATGCTATTTCATGATCTGTTGAGGGAAACAGGATTAAATTAATTTCTGGAGGAATTCAATTGGAATGAGCGGCCTGACAATTCATCTAATGGTTATAAACTATCAATTTCTCTACTGCCCTTGCTTGAGAAAGGATAATGAGTTCTTCACATCCCTGTCATTTGATGAGGCTGTGAGAGAGGCTTTCCCCATATGTCATCCCAGTTCAGTCCCGGCAGAGGGAGCAATGGGCTAAAGCTCCTGTAAAGCCAGTTTTCATTTCAAGCATTTTATCCTAAGCATGCATGACACTAGATAGTGAGAAAGCCTTTCCTGTCTAGCAAGAATTAACTTAAAGGCCATGGCAGTTTGACTAGGTGAATTATATAAAATACATGAAAGTTTTCTTAAAAGACATGAGGATGTTGATAGCTGAAACCAAGTACAACAGAAAAGTTGAAGCTATCCAAATATCACGGTGGCTGTGGTAGCTCCCCTTTCAGCATGCCTTAGTTCTCAGCTGGTGGAGCTGACAAGTTTTGGGAGCAATTTAGTGGTCAGTTTCTTTGCTGTGCTTACCAAGAAGTTGGAACTGACTGTCAGCAAATTTCAGATGTTAGCCCTCTGAGAACCACGTTTCTTTCTCCTGATAACCACTAAGCAGGAGTCCGATCCTAATCCCACTTTGTTCCTACAAACTTGGGCTGAGGTGGATCTAGATGAGTAAAATACATTTAGTGTTCACCTCTCTGAAATCAAGCATTCCCTAATATCCTCCTATTTCAACTTGCTGTTCATCAGTTCTGTCTGATACTGCCAAAGTGAGGGTTTTTTTCCTGACAAGACTCCAATTGCTTCATCTCCGTGTGCTTCCCAAACACTTCATTCCAAGACCAAAAGCTACGGATAAGAGGGCACTGTTTATCATAAACACAAGATCTCAGGCAGAGCTGCAAAGCAGACACAGGGTAAGCACTGGGTATGCAGCAGCTTTTGCATTTCTCTTGTGGGAAAATTCCAGTCCAGAAGTACTGGCATCTGTTATTTTTAGTAAATAAAATGACTATTCTGAAGTTTATTCCTGAATGTGACTTGACTACAGGAAGCAAATTTTGTCCATTTTTTTCTTGGTCTTCTCTGAAAGTTCTTGGTCTTGTTGGTGTTCCTGAGAACAAAGATCAAAGGCAGAGAAGAGCTAAGGGAAAAAAGCAGGTGAAAAAGGGCACTCCTCTTTCAGGGATCTGGGAACCAAAAATTCTTGTGCCAGTTTCATTGAGGATGAAATATGCTCCCTTGGGGCATGGAAGGAAAAAGCTGTAGATTCTGGATACCTTGGCTGATGTGCAAGTGTGTATGACCTCCAAGGACCATGGAGCATCTCCAGGTTGCTCTGTGGCCTGCCTCTGGAGGACTAGAGATCTGCATTTCTGCTGGAGCTGGTACAGATGATTCCAGAAACAGGAGAGCTTCTGGCCTTTATATATTCAACTTTCCTTTCATCCATCACTTAAATGTTCTAAAACTAATCATTGAAGAAATTATAAGTATTAAGTCCTCCATTCTTCCATCAGTAATGTGCTTATTCCTCATAAACCTAATTTGCCCTTGATGTCTTTCTGAGGATAATGTATCTTTTGAAAGGGGTGATAGGAGAAAAGAACAAATACCCTAGTATTCTGATACATTATTTATGGTCCAGGGCAGGAATTTATAAAAATATGAAGGGCAGTGCTCACTCATCCTGCAATGGACTTCTCTTTGTTTCTTTTAGAACATTTTTGCCAAACTGTATCAGGGCTGCAGGGGCAACCAATATAGGAGTCAAAATAAATGCCATGGGAAGAGTTAAGAAATCCTCCTGAATTCTCAAAACAAAGCCAGGATGGGGGAACAGTCAGGGTACTTTTGACTGTGAACAACTAGGAGCTTGTGTTGCAGTTCCCCTTTAACGGCACTCAAGCCACCTCCATCCTTGGCATCTACTAAACACAGGTTTTCAGTCAAAAGCCATGTGCAGTTTGATCTGGGCTCCAGCATTTATTTTCCCTTATGTAGATACACATTCCCAGGAGTTGTGAAACAATAGATGAGAAGAGTACCGTGTCTCTTGGTATCGCTCATTCACCCAAGCTGCATTAGTAAAAATTACTATTTTGCAAAGTCTGCTTGAGTTTCAGCTAAGTGTTCCTAACTGTGAGGTGCTAACAGCGTGACATTTATATGACTGGTGTTAAAATATTTTCACTCCAGCAGCTGAACCCATGGTAGGAATTTATATTGGGTTTTGGGACTGCCTGAGTATATACTGTAGAGCAAATAATTTAGTAGTGTGTGATTTAATAGCAGCCTAAATAGTTCTCTAGCTCTGAATGAAAAGCAGAAAGTTGTAGTATTTATTGCGAGTGTCAGACTTTATGCAACTCAGAGGTTGCATGTACCATGAACTTGTGCTGCAGGGAGGCAGAGGGCAGGAATGCAGTCAGCTCTGATCTCATGAAAGGGGCTGTTTCAGTCCCTTGCCCAGGCTGAAAGCCACACTAGGGCCAGCATCTTTCCCCTTCTCACAGCCAGAATGGGTTATGTTTTGTCAGGCATTCATGCCAACTTGGGGAGTGAGAGAGGGAAGAGGGCAGAGAGGTCTATAGTGTGATGTTTGTTAACTTGAATTTTTTTAATTTAGCTGCCTGACATTTTCCCATGCTTAAAGGAGGTCAGATCTTTACTCATATTTTCCTACTTACTGTTTTTCTACACTGAAGCATTGCTGTCCATTAACAACTGACTTTTATATATTTCTTCTAGCATAATTAACATTACCCGACTGATCTACAAACAGCATGATGTCTTTAAGCTGAGAGATGGGTGACAAGGGCAGCAGATGGGCTCTTGCCAAGACCTGTTTAACCCCTTGTGATTGTTTTGCAGACCCAAGGGGCAGGCTCCCCACGCTCCTCACCCAGCCACACTATCAGTCGACCTATTCCAATGCCCATCAGGTCTGCCTCTGCCTGCTCCACCCCAACCCACGCACCTCAGGACTCTCTGACAGGGGTGGGAGGAGACGTGCAGGAAGCCTTTGCACAGAGTAAGTCTCATTAATAGCTTTTCTGAGGTACCTGGAGACGGAAGAATCATTATTTCCTGTGATTACTGACTAAATGAACTTGAGCTTCAGAGTTGCACGTAATGAAACCAAACAAAAAATACCTATGACAACTGTCTTTTGCCACTGAAAATCAACTTTGTCAGCCATAAAACTTGGCTGTCAAATTGAGAAGGTAAGCAGAATTTGAACAATGGTGCCAGTTAATGGATTTTATGGTAAGAGCGAATTTTGATCAAGATGGTCAGAGCAGTTCTCAGTGCTCTGTTAACCAGAAGAATTGCTATTGACTTCAGCAAGGCATTGTCAAGTGGTTTTGGTTTTAAATAAAGACTTTGTTAGAAATAAGGGATACAATCACAGAATTAGTTCAAGAGGAAAGGGCTTTTGTAAGTCACCATGTCCTTCTGCTCCAAGAAAAAGGTCTTCAAAGGTCTTCAGGACCTTTACCAGTAGAGTTCTGGCTCCAGGCACACATTTTCCACAGTCTCTGTTTCAATGTTTGACCATGCTTACTATGTAAATTTCTTGTCCTTGTATCTGATTGGAACATCCCTTGATGCCCCTTGTGACTGTTGTTCCTTGTCTTTTTGCGTTGGGCCTCTGAGAAGGGTCTAGTTAGACTGGACAGGAACTGAGTCAGGAAGTCTAGGTGAACACTTTCTTTGCATTTCCAGAAACTGCCATCCCCTTCCCGCTCTTTTGTCAAGTAACAATAAAATTTAAACTATTCTGAATTTATAGGGCCACAAATTAAATTATTATGCTGAATACTAAAGAAAGTAAGTAGTCTATGTGATCTTAATGAAGAAATAGTCCTTATTTTCTAATCTGCTCTCTCTTAAAATATTTACATAATTGTAATTCTGATTTGAATAAATTTTTCCCTCTTTCCTTAGTACAAATTAAATATAAGTTTAAATGTAAGCTCTGAAGTTCCTTTGCTACAATGGAAGAATGTTTGTTCCCAAGAGCCCAATTTAGCCCACTCGTGCACCCTTCCCCTTGATTTTCATGGGAATAGTGTCTTTGTGTGTATCTTAAGACAATGTTGAATCTGTAATGCAATCAAGAACTTTCTCCTGGAGTGCTAGTCAATTCATTTATTGAACATAGGCATAATTCCTAGTCCAAGCATAACAGGTTGCTGCTAATTTCATTTTCTGTGACAAAAGAGACAGGCAAGATATATTTTTATTTTTTTCTGCTGTGAAAAAAACTGAAACAGGCAAAAATGTAAACTACTAATCTGCATGCTGTTATGGGACAGTTTCTCCCAGAGTTTAGAGTAAGAGAAATAATGTAGTGGCCATAATAAAATATCCATAAAAAATACTATTGCTGCCTCAGGCAAATGCATTTTAAGTGTATAAATGTGCTCTGTTCAAGATAGAGAGCAATATAAAAAGTTATATGACCACATTTTAAAACTGCAGCATTTGATAAGTATCTAGCTTTGTGTCATTATTTATTATGTTCTCTACATGGGAAGGTCAAATCCAAAGAACTTGAAGCCAGCCATTCTGTCACATCTTGACATATGACCTTGTGAGGGGGTTGGGCTGAGATTTTATGGCTCCATTCTCTGCTGCACCAACGAGATCTTCCTGCATATATACGTAATGCAGACAAGCCATAGTTAAAGGACATTTTCTCTTCATTGTTTCTTTTTCTCTTTCATAACATTTGCAGTAGTTCAGAGATACAAAAGTGAGAAGACTTTAGATAGGGAGTGGCTGACTCTGTGTTTATAAGAGAGAGATTAAATACTATCATTTACATTCCAGCAACCATTTCCTAATGGATATATTAAAAAGAAATAACTTTAGGATTTAAGGAAAATTTTAAAACATATTGTTTTGCTTTCAGCCAGTTTTAAAAAATCTGCAGCAGTCAAATCCTGCCAATTCCTCTAAATAATTCTGTTTGGAGGACTAGAGATTCTGTGAGATGTATTGATTATTCAGCTACAATAGTACCTATGTTTGGGATTTGGGGGAGTTAAGCACGCACTACCCCCAGAACCCTCCCAAGGAAGGAGTATTTCATGCAGCTCACAAGAATCTCTCATGATTGATGGTTAAGGGAACATTGCCAGATTCAGCAGGGAAGCACTTCTGGATGCATTATTAGAAAGAGTTTAAAAGCAGCCTGGGGCTGTTCAGAGAGAAATAGCGCTTCCTTTATTAAAAAAAAAAAAAAAGGTGGAGGGAGTGGAAAGAGAGACAGTAAATTATAGAATATACAAGAAAGTCCTTGAGTTACAGGAGTGGGTGAGAGGGAGTGGAGAAGAGAAATCTGGGTAGCCTTGATGAGGTCAACTGTGTTTCTTCAACATTTGCCATAATTATCTGGCCAGTACCTGGCAATAATGGTGTCATTAAACAGAGCTGTGGGAACTTAGAGAAAACACTTCATTTCTTCCCTCCTCCCCCACAGGCACTGTAAATGAGTTCACGCTGGATTTAATCTTCCAGGCCTGGTCTGCTGGTGTCACCACACAAATGCAAGTTTGATGGCAATGAATAATCTCCAGATATCTGGCATTGTGATTAAATGAAGCGTGAGGGTAGGCTTCTGCTTTTGCATAGAACATAAGTAAATGAGGCCATTCTGTAGAGAACTCTTCTGCACGTGCCCCTCATAAGGACTTTGATACCCTGAATTATCACAATGACAGCTTTCAGCAGGCTTAAAACTGCTTTCAACAGGAAAACGTATGTCATGTGAATAATAGTAACACTGTGCTTTGTCCGTCTCTTGCTTCAGGTGCAAGACGAAACTTAAGAAATGATTTGCTGGTGGCAGCAGATTCAATCACCAACACCATGTCTTCTCTGGTAAAAGAACTAAATTCTGGTGAGTGAGGCTAACGAAAATGGATAGTCACCGCACTGCCATTTCACATATTTCTGAAAAAATAGGAGGTGGGAAGATACAAACCAACAAAAAAGCAATGTAATGTATCCTTAAAACTTTTTATGCTTATAGGAAAAAATCCCTAAGTAACAGCTTCAGGAACACAGCAGTTTGCAAGGCCATGGATGTAGAGGTGCAGCTGGATACAGTGAAAACTTTGATTATGATTCCATATCGACTCTTTAGAAATTAAATTCAGTATAGAACATACGTCTAAAATACACATAAAGTGTAGTCTGTAGTGTTCTCATTAAAATATCCTAGCTAATAACTAAGATAAGCAAAAGCTTCACTCTTTGGTCCCACTGCAAGAAGAAAACTATAAGCTTTGCCAGGATGTGTAAAATAATATGCTGTTATTCACTGTGGAGGTGGCATTCTCAGTTGGAAAGGCAGAGAAATGCTTAAGAGAAATAGGCAAGAATACTTATTTCTGTGAATGTTAAATGGAACTTTTTGCTTCACAGAAGTGGGCAGCGAGACAGAAAGCAATGTGGATTCTGAATTTGGACGGACACATTTTGATGACCTGGTTCCATCCCCAACATCTGAAAAGGCTTTCCTGGCGCAGATCCATGCCCGGAAACCAGGGTACATCCACAGTGCTGCTGCCACCGGCTCCATCCGCAGTGACATGTGGGTACCTGCTCAACCTTCTTAATCTCATTATTATTCCTTTGAAAATGCACATCACAAAGCATCTTCTCTCTCTCTCAACAATTTGATTACAAAAAAAAAAAACAACAAGCATAAATTCAAGTGAAGACTGCTTCATGTTTGGACAGTAGCGAGCTCTGTAAACGGTAAAGGCCGGAATTTAGGATTCCCTCAGGAGTGAGTTGGCTCATGTCCAGCCTTGGTACACTCAGGCAGCATGGAGGCTGTGGGACAGCTGTTCTCCCTAATATGCCCTGCAGTCCTATTCCCTTCTTATCCATACTGAGGGAACTGGAAAAACTTGGAGCTCACTGGAAAAAGAAAAGATTTTAAATGGAAAAGACAGAATGCTTCTCATTAACCAACTCAATTGATTAACAAATAGATTTATTTTTAGAACCCGAATCTTCCTTTCAGAGACAATAGGCATCTTTCTAGTTATTTTTAGTTCAACCTCTTTATATCAAGTTATTCAGAACTTTTTTTACTCATTTCCTTAGGGAATACTCAGCAGAATATGCCCTTTGGTTTACTTCATAAATGCCAGACTACTGGAGAGGGGAAGTATCAGAAGTGCTTTTCACTGCCAGGAAAATACTAACCAGTGGAGTATGTGGTTGGACTAAAAGTATCCCACACTCCTCATAGCTTACAGTAAAGGGAAGTGTAACTGACTCTGAATGTCATTTATTTCAGGAGGCTATTTATTAATAATTCTCTTTAGGGTTACAGAAGATGGAGACCCCTATGTCAGAGCAGATGACGAAAATTATGAGAATGACTCTGTCCGCCAGCTGGAGAATGAACTGAAAATGGAGGAGTACCTGAAGCAGAAGCTGCAGGATGAGGCATACCAGGTGGGAGAAGGACACCAGCTGCCCTTATTTCCCCATGAGTGAGAGACAACAGTGTGCCATTGATGCCCAGTGCCATCTAACCAATGTTGGGCTCTGGAGTGTGATCTCAGTTACTAGAGCAGCCACATTCCCAAAACTGCTGTTGCTCTTCAACAGACACACATACATCTATGCATCTCCAGGAAGGCCACACTGCCTGAGGCACACAACAGTAGTCGTTAAGCTTACCAGGTTACCAGGTGGGATGGTATTCTCTCTGATCTTGTTCTCAGCTGGTGCCTACGAAGTGGCTTAAACCTCACTCCTCCCTACCATAGATGCTGGTTGGTGGTGTCAAGCTGTCTTGCTATTTTCAGATATTTTTTTCCTCCAATAGCAAAAACCATCCAGAGTGGTTTCTCGGTGTGAACTGAAGCTCATGTGCAGTGTTGTGTGTTATTGTATTGTCAGAATCTGGGAGTACAAAAAGGGGTCTGAAAAGAATTTTATCCCAGAAGACCAAGCATCTGGTATAGAGAAGCCTGGGGATTTGTTATTAAACACCTCCCTGAGGAAATTCTCGAAGGGCATTTGTTCAAAAGTCTGAGTAAAACAAATATGCCAAGGGGAGCTGGAATTCTGTAGATATCTATGTCCACATCATGAGCTCCAGTTTGTTCTACCTGGTGTAATGGATTATTGCCAGGCTTTAAATTATTCTGATTTGGATCATCTGAATATAAATGGCATTACTTCTTAAAAAGTTGGTAGTAATGTCAGTAAGAAGGCAAACCTAGTTCAGTTACTTGGGAGCAGAGCTGAAGCAAGCAAAACCAACTTTTTCCTCACATGGTGGTCAGTTCAAATTTGGACCTCACCCATACAGAACAGAGACCAAAAGATTAAATGGGCTAAAAAAAACAGATAGGCAGGTTCTGAGAGATCCAATGTATGCAAAATGTGGTTCAAAATCACTTTATGGGCAGGAATTCTTTAAACTGCTGAATTCTGAGAGCTAACAAAATCTAGCCTTTTTTTTTCTGGTAGTTTCCCTCTAGTGTCCTGTGCCAGTCACTTTGGAGACAATAATCTGGGACTGACAAGGTTGTGATGTAGTGAAGATTGGCTGCTAGGATATGTTAGTCTTGTAAAAGTTCATTGAGTCTTATCAAAATTGATGTTGCTGTGAGCATCTTTTTGTTGTTGTTGTTGTTTAAGTAGACGTGCTACATGCCCATGGTAGATTGCCAAAAGTCATTTCATTGCAAAGGCCTTCAAGGACATGACAAAAGGAGCAGAATTGTTATAGACCATCTACTAAGGCAGTGGGGTGACATGGGAGGTTGTGTCAGAATTTTTTATTCAAGATAGGAAATGGCGAAACTCACAGCCTTTACACTTCTGAACAGGATGAGCAGCTACTACTGATACAAAAAAAAGTAACTGTCAATTCTAAAGGAGTGCCTCAATGGTCACAGTTGTCAGGCATCAAATAATGAACATTATTCCTGCTGGTAAAAAATCTTTTTTCTTTTTTTCCCAAAAAAAAACAGTAGACCAGTTTTACTGTATTTTGATTACGGTATGGAAGTGCAATATATGGCAACAGTGTTACATGCGTTTCACAAGTTACAACAGGAGTTTTTACATGCATAAAATTCAGTGTGTATCTGCACTGCACTTGATTCTGTGATTCTGTGATGTGTGATTCTGTGATTCTGCAAGAAAGGGGAGTAGAAGTTATACATGGCACTCATTACCACTGGGTGTTACTCTTGGCTTCAGTCAAAAAAGAGCTTTTCTGCTGTCTTCCACCAACATTCCCAGAAGAAGGGAAGGAAGTCTCCCTATCAACATCAGAATAAAACTCCTTCTGAATTTAGGTCAGCCAAGACTACACCCAGGTGAAGTTTATCCCCTATTGTTTTACGATTTGTTTCCACCAGAGGAACAAACAAAAAAAAAGGGCACTTTCTTCCGAAAATATATTCACTGATTGAACAGAAAGTTCTCGGTCTAGACAAGTTCTGTTTAACAGCATTTTTTCCAAAAGAAATTTCATTATGTACTTTACTGTCTGTGAGATTGTCAGCTCCTATCAGGCAATGATTTGGCAGTAGTGACTCAGAAGTAGAATCTATCTTTAGTTGATGACCACAGACCCAAAGAATGAGAAATCCTTCCCAGTATGGTTGGTGCCATTTCAATTACAGAATGGGTTTAAAGGAAGCAAGAAAAGTATTAAGTTAGTAGAGGCTACTAAGATGATTCAGAGTTGGTTGCATAGTGTCATATTGATCTTGAGACACGTGCTTTGGCATTGACTGGTTTGTTCTCTGCAATTTGCTATTTGTTTGTGGTATTTTGCTATTCTATTCCTTTTTCTACTAATGTCACTGAGCATTCTACAAAGACACAACTTTCTACTTGCAAAAACAAAGAAAATGTGGGAAATTTATGTTTAGAGTATCCTGATGAACAATGGCCAGGCCAACTACTATCATTTGCATCAAACCATTGGACTTTATTACACGCTATTTTACTGTTTGTACTCACATGTACCCTGCATTCATCGGGATTGGCAAAAAAAGTTGAAAGCTGTAGCTATCATAATGTAATTGTCAACTGAAAAAATCTTTGAGAAGGAACTCCTACTAAGGTTACAGTTTGGTTACTTCTTTAAAAATCTGTTAGCCTTTTTTATGTTATTAAATGTCTCACTTTGTGTAAAAGAAGCACATTTAGGGAAATATGTAGATGTAGTGTAGCATGCAAAATGCTTGGTCCAAACCCACTCTTGTTATTTCGCATCACCTTGTCTCCAAGCAAGATTTTCATGCTTAACTCTACATTAATAATAAAGTATGAGGAAAAAAAAACCCAAGACACACAGGGAAATCAGGGACAGGGAACCTCAAAGGAGGCTTCTTTTCTCTCTCTCTCTCTTTCACTTTTTATTTTTTAAGCATGCTGTAAGTAACAAGTATCTGTATCAAACCGCACACACACACACATCTAATGCACAAGTGTAAATGTTAACAGTGCCTGTCCTCTCACATCTGCTTCCAGTTGTGTTCTTTTTACAGTCTTTTGCTGGGTGTGTCATGTAAGACAGTTTTCATTGGTTTTATTTTCTGGGTCCCTAATTGCTCCCTTTATTTCTAGCCTTGTGCATGGCTTTCTTCAGGATAATACACTGCCTGGCTGCTCACAGGCTTAATTGTCATCTTCTTGTTTTCTATCCTTTGTTATCTACAGGTCAGTTTGCAAAGTTGAGTGCAATATCCTTCTCTCTCCTCTCAAGTAAGTATTATTATAACTTAGAAGAATGTTTGAAATTAATCCTCCTATTTCAGTTACAATGCACCTTGTGCTACTTGAATGTATGTGACAATGCTGTTTCTTTCTTCTTTTAACCTGTGTCGTGATGCCTAGGAATCTCTCTAAGCAGTTCTAATTTACTGAGATGTGCTCCTAGTCCTGAGGATTGTCATTAAGCACCACTCTTTTTATCTTTTCCCTTTGTTGACCATCAGAGTGAAAACATGGGCTTTTCATCCCTGCAGATGACAACAAATATATTAGCCAGTACAGAGGTACCTTATCCAGAAGATAAGGAATCAGATTACATTTCAGGAGACCTGAGTTTAATTCCTTTCAATGCCTTAGTCTTCCTAGGATAACTGAAATAAATAATCTCTGGTGAGATCTGAACATCCCTGGCATGTGAAAGAGGAGTTAGGCAAACATTAAAGAAAGCAATCCACCAGCTGCTTAACCACAGAGGTGTCTTCAGATGTTTTGTGGAAGTTTAAAATCCAAAGTGCAAGGCACAGCAACTAGCTAGAGTCTGGCAATCCAGACGTGGCAAGAAGATCTTACTGTAAGTTCCCTGCTGTCCTGTGTTCAGGTCATGTTCCTTACACATGCCAACCTCACAGTTGCACCACTGAGCTTAATGCCAATTTCAGCAATTGTTTTTCTTCAGGAAGACAGACAATGTCTATTTTTATGAAGTAGCCTGTTATTCTGAACACTTGCCCATGAAATGGGAGACCACACATTTCCGTCTTGCCTCATCTGAAGCTGTGGGCTCTGCATTTCTGACTGCCTAGGAGAGTGCCCTGCTGTGAAGATGGCAGTGAGACAATGCTGTCCATCCTACTGAGACACTGAACTGTGAGGTAATGGGGCCAGAAAGAAAGGAAAAATCAGAATAGGTGTCTGAGTCTGATCTGCAGATGAAGCCTCTTCTTCAAAGCCAGAACTAAAGGCAAACAGAGGTCAATAATCAAATGGAGGGAGCAGGGTCATGTTCAGATAATTATAACCAGTGAACTAGCCTATGCCAATTCTAGCTGGAATTCATATTATTAGATTTTGTGTGCCATGTTTTATGCTAGACCTCCTCATTTATATGACAATTTTGATGGTAGAACTTTACCCTGATTCAAGGGGTTTGCAGCTTCTGGTGACAGTAACATTTGGCTGTTGAAGTGTGTACCTTGTGAAAGTAGCTGCTAGTAGGTGTTTGCAAAGTATCTGTCTCAACGTCTCATGTAGCTAGAGCAGAATAAATGGATGTGAAAAGCAAATAAACTGCAATATCCAGAGTCCTATAAACACCGAATAACTGCTCATAGAAATTCTCCTAACATTGCCCCTCAGGTTACATTCATTTTCTCAGTAACCTTGTTAAAAACATGAGCTATGTAGAGTTTCCTAAACATCGACAGCCACCAAAATAAGTTTTTTTATTCTATTTTGTAGCAGTTGTCAGTTATAGCTGAGGTCACATGAAAAGTAAAATAGATCTTTCAACAACAGCGTGTGTTTATATATCCATGTATGTAGTAGAGATGTTATATATAACTGAATTTAATTAGAGTTTGAAATAATAAGTAGGAAAAATCCTTTTCATTAGAATTACAAAACGTAGGCCATTCCATTTAAGGTTTCCTTTTTGTTAGGAAGCAGTGGTAACATAGTGATATGGGGAAACACATATTGCTGTACAGCCTGGCTTTCTTGAAAATACGTATCCTGTCTCAAATGAGCAGAGATCTGAGACTACTATCTCCTGTTCTGGACTCTTTTTGAAACCATGTCAAAAACAAAGAAGAGTTTCGTAGTGAAATTCTTTCTGGCTCCCAGGGGACCCCTTCAGCCAATACCAAAGACTTCCCACCAGCTGTAAAAGCCTAACCCTACAGAAAATACCATCCAAATCTGGTGGACTTGGCATTTCACCTTCATCCATAAGCACAAACTTTACTATGGTGCATTACGATAAATACATCTATTTGTTAACATCTACATGTTAAGTGTGGCTTAGTCTTCTCAAGATTCACTCTCTTGTGAATATGGAAGTCTGTCCTATCTTTTGTATTTTATTTGGTACTTATGTTTCATAACTTGGGGAAAGAAATTTCAAAAGAATTCATGCAAGTCATGGTATCTAAAGTGCTTTTGCTGTTCACGTTGCGTTCTTGCTTGAAGCTTAGAAACTACATGAAAATTTTTATTTCTAAGCTTTTATTCAATCAATAATGATACAAATACAGTCTGTATGGCCTTACATGGCCATATGAGGTAGAAAGCCAACAGACTTCCTTATCTCACAACAGTATTACATTTTTGTTTATTAAAAAAACCAATAAGTAGGGGAAATTAAATCAGTTTACTATAACTCCATATAAGTGATATTGCTGCTGACGGCAGCCACAGAGTTTTGTTCATTTCCTCATTCATCTGGGGTTGGTGTCATTTGATTAGGGCTTTTTGCAATCTGTTTTCATTTGCATTTTTAAAAGTGCTATGTACAGTTTTCTGGAATTGATTTTGAAATAACATCTAGTATAACAAATTCCCAAGACCACAGGTTATTCCAATAATACATGAAACATAATTTAATCATGTTTTCAGTTTACTTTTTATGTTAAAAGTAGCTTGTTTTCAGCAGGCACTAGGCAGATCTTGACATCAGGTGAACCTGCAACTCTGATGTTATTTTACCTCTATCCTCTTGATAGCTGTTGGCTTTTTGCCAAGGATGGCCAATGGGAGCAGAAAATCTCCATTTCAGAAACTAGTTGAAAAATTGTCATTTTCAATTAATCACTATTGACTTGTGAAGTGGACATGTTCCCCCAAGACCTGAAATTTCTTAGATTTTCTAAAACTGTTCTTTCTTAGTGCTGGCACACATTTGCATTATGGTAACAAGCTGTAAAAGCTAATACAAATCACGGCTAAAACATCCTCTGAGAGGGAGTACAGGAAGGAGCCTTTATTAGAGGTTTTGTTCTCGATTTCTTTAACGTGATTTTCCCTGACTTGACAAAAACATGAAATAATTTCAGTTAAAGACTCAGTTCCATTCCCACTCCAAACCCTCTCACTCACTCAAAACCTTATAACGTAAACTGTTGTGGGATCTGGGGCTTCAAGTGGCTGTGGGTAACATTTTCTATTGCAAAAGTGACTGAATGGTTTATATTGAAAAAGGTGGAATGTTTTTCAAACACAAAAACCCAAAGTCCTCTCTTTTTTCTTTATATTAATGCATTCTTAAAAAATTCTGTATTTTCAACTTGACTGTTTTTCCAGTACAGAAGTCTTACTGAGTAACACTTTCATATTTTTCTCAGCTCTTGCCTTTTTTTTTTTCAAGCTCTGTTTTCATGCTTACCAGCAGAGATTAGGAATATCTTCAAATGTAAGGCGATAAAACCCAGAGGCCATGGAGATGGTGTGGTCTTTCCAATCTACTGAGAGTCCCACCATTAGAAGGGCTTGGTGTTGGCTAAGCCATAGGACACAGATGAATTAAGTGCTTTGAAGACACAGCTGCCCTGCATGCATATTTTTTTCTGGGAAGGAAAGATTTTAGAGCTATTGGGCATTTCACTGGCCGTTGACATTTTCAGTCCTTTGCAGTGGGGAACCGTTTGGGAAAGATGGGACACACAATCCATAGCCCAGAGTCTAAGTCAGGTTACTAGCCCACAGCTGATGGAAATGTGGGTTCCAGATTTGCTGTGCCTATTGCCTGAGGTCATATTTCCCAGCTGTGCCCTGGCCTCTCTTCAGCTCTAGGGTCCCAAATGCTGCTACTCAGAGCAGCTCACACATTGTGGTTCATTCCTTGCACAGGCTTCATGCCAGGGGCTCAGTATCACAGGGGAGATGTGTTGGTTGACTGGACCCTCAGGTCAGTTGGTCCAGTCTCCCACCTGATGCAGGTCTAGCTCCAGCACAAGACCATGTCAGCCATTGCTATCTCTAGCAAAGATTAAAATCTCCTCAGATGGAAATTTGACTGCCTCCCTGTGTATCCCCCCTGCAGTGCAGTGCCACCCTCCTCATAGCTTTTATTTTGCCCTGATGTCCAACCTGAACTTCCCAAGATGTGATTTGTCTTTTTTTCTGTACTTCAGCTCTTGCCATAAGATTTTTCCTTTGTTATCCTTATAAATACCCCCCAAATAGCTGTTAACTGATCATCCCTTGACACCTCTGCCCCTAAGCACAGTTTCTTCAGCCTTTTTTTCAATGATGCCAGAGTGCAGAAGCAGGATGCAGACCATAGATGAACTGCTCATGTATATAAGTCATAGTCTACTAGCACAACCAGATGATTCAATATCTCTTTTTCGTTTTTGCCGGAACAAATACATAAAAAATAGCATTATCTGGACTATTCTGTTTGAAAATAACAGGATGCTGACAGCACAGTGATTTTCAAAAATGTCTGCTACGTTTTCTCAGTTATGTTTTGGTTTTTCTCTTTATTTTCTCCTTAAATCCTCCTCTTCTTAACATGTAGGCGTAAAAGAAGCTGTAAAAGAACTGTGACCAAGTTGACAGGGAAGAAGCAGCATCTAGTTTTGTGAATTCGATTCTAAAATTACACAAGTGATAGGGATATTTTTTGAAAAATTACTGAATGACAAATAAGAGCAAAGAACCTATGGATTAAGTTGCAGAAAAGGTCGATAAACAGTTTTATATCATGACAAATAATCTGAATCTTACCCTGGAATTCGTTTTGGCACTTCTAGAATGTTGCAATGAAAGTAAAGCTCTGAGGTTTATTAGTACTCATCATTTCTTGTATGAAAATCTCTCTATCCCAGTGCTGGCTGTGGAACAGAGAAAAGCCTCAAGAGAATTTAGAATAACCTTTCCCACACTGCACCAAAGAGAAATAATCTATCTGGCAAATTTGAAGCAAACCCAAATATTTAGCATTACAGTCAATGCATCTTAATGCATCCCGTGTTCTACAAGCCACTCTTATTTGACTCTTGTGGTTTATAATGGTATCATCAAGAAATATGAGATGGTCCAATATTTCCAGATATTAGTAAAAATTTTGTCACTGAAGGGGTTGCCAAGCATTGGAACAGGCTGCCAGGGGAAGTAGTTGAATCACCATCCCTGGAGATATTTAAAAGGCATGTGGGTGTGACACTTGGGGACATGGTTTAGTGCTGAACATGGGCAGAACTGGATTAACAGTTGGACTCAATGATCTTAGAAGTCTTTTTCGACCTACATGATTCTGTGATTTACATAACCCTGAACCTGATTCAGTAAAAATCAATCTCAGGCAGCTGAGATCTAACCTCTTCCATTCCTTTCACTTTCACTTATTGTCTGAATTGTAAGACAAGTAAGTTTGCAGACATAAGTGCATGTCTGATTTTCAAAACCTATCAGTTAAAACGTACCTCAGACATTTTTTATGAAACTCTCATTAGACTTGCAGTGGAGGTTTCCTTTCCATTTACCAACAAAACACTAATGCTTCTCTTTTGTAACTGCCTGACACAAGGAGACACTAAAGTAAGATCATCATACCATTTGGCATGCTTAGGTATTAAGGAATGGGATAGAAGTGTTTGTGCTTGAATAATTAATAGAATCAAATGGTGCCAGGAAGGAGAAGCAACAAACTAAACTACCTGACCATTCTTCATTCAGCAGATTTGATTTAATTATTTTTGCTGAAGTAGTTTGCATTTCATCTCCCGTCTTGTAGACCACCTTTATGCCTGAAACGAGTACAAAAGAATTCATGTCAGTAGGGTGTGGTATACTGTTATTATCATATCTCATGCAATGCAGATTGATTTTCTCTCTGAGGTAATTCAAGAGGAAAAGGAATGAGATCCTTGACTTAGGAAGGGTCAAGTGTGTAAACAGTACCCTTAAAATGAATGTGCCAAAAGCAGAAGTTTGCAGTATTACCTGACTGTAGATCCTGTCATAGTTCTGAGCAACTGTAATCTATAATTTTATTACCAACTAAAACTTTGTTGCCTCCTTTAAAGGAATTTAAGATACTTACTGATACTTCAGGACACAGAAGAGCATCAGGAGAAACTGATGTGCCACTGAGCTAGGCTGTTCATGAACTGTAGCATCCGGAATCATCCTTACAAGAAACTATGGTTCTTTTTAGACATAGTAAAACATACTCAGGGCAAGACATTTTTATGTGAGGGGAGGCTCATGATGGTGAGTGACTGTTAATTGAGTGGCTGAACACTGTGCACAAGGAGAATAATCCATGATTTCACTACCAACAGTCTATTTATACAGCAGCCTGGGAAGGTAGAATGGAAGGGAAACAGGGAACACTGCAAATTTGTGTCAGTGCAGAATGAGTGACCCCAGAGTCCCACAGCAGATGAGGCAAAAGTCTTCTTTCCCATGGCAACAAAATTTTCCAATTTTCCATGTGCCCTGTAAGATGCTGTTTACAAATACCTATGTCTCACCTAGGTAGGATGGCTTTTTCCCCTTTTTTCACTCCTTAAGGGATAACCACAGGAACTTAGCAGCTCCTCCTTTTCTGTCTCAATAAAGCATTAGTCAGAGGCTTTACTTGCTCTGCTTGTGTGGATGCAGCATCTTATACCAGCACTCTTTAAAAACCTTCCCTAAATGTTTCTCAACAGGGAAGCTGCAGTCAGACAGACAATGAAAGCTATGTAAGAACTGATGATGAGGAGAGCTGCTTTCGGACAGACGATGAAGAAAACTCAGCTGCAAACTTCACAGAAGAGTGGAACCAAGAGGTGGAGCGTCTCTTGACAAAAAAATCACATCACTAAGTTCTGAGGACTGTAGCACAGTACTTTTGTTCTAAGAGTTGTAGTTTGTAGATGTGTGTTTTTGACAATAAGACTTTTGTTTAAAGCTAACTTATATTAGCTACATCTTCTGTAACATGGCTCATTACCGGTGAAGCAAACAGACTGACGTACATACTGCTGTTACACAGGACAGTGGTATTAATAACTCACGTGAACCCTTTGCACATGATATTGAACCTGTTCAGTTTACAATGATAATACTGTTTATAGCTAGAAATTTGATTTCTGAATACTTTGAGATTTTAGTAGATCAGTTTACTATACACTGTACATTTTTTTCCACAGACAAAAAGCGACAATTATGCATTTAACACTGAATGATTATACTCCTGAGTGTATATATCTAGTAGCCCAAAAAACAAAAGTACCAGACTATCTTTGCAATTTGTTTGCAAGTCTTTAAATTAAGGCTTATACAAAATGTACTAAAATAATAATTATAATTATATAATTAATAATAATAAACTTGTCTAATTTAGGGCTAATGTGTAACTTAGGAATGTTTCTTTCAAAATAATCTAACAAATCAGCCATAGAAGTTAGTGTAAATATTTTTTTTCCAAATAGATATCATATACAAAAGGTGACATTCAAATGATATAGAATCTAGTTTTTAAATCAGCACAGATCTTCTTAAAACTGTGAACTATGTTTTGAAATACTCGTTGCTAAAGCTGTTTATAAACCACAGGTGCCATAAGATCCCTGAACTGACTGATGTTATGTATAATCCTCCATGGTATTGTTTCATTGATGTTTTAGCTTTAGTAGGCATGTGTTCAACAAACCGGCTCTTTCCATCTCTGCCCCTCCTCTCCTCCCACCTCCCTCCACTATGTTATTTTCGAGGCCTTCAGCTTTAAATGTACAGGCTTAAAGTGCGCTTGCAACTGTTCTCTTTTGATTTCCGAATGTGTACTGCCTTAGCCAGCCACCAGATGTTCTGCATGCTCTCTTGGAAATGTGTAGTGAGACTCAGAGCTGGATGGAGAAATAGCGATCAGTGAAAAAAAAAGCACAAGAAGAGCGGTGGATTTTTTCAAAAGGACAGGCATACAGTTACAGAATTAATTGGAGTTTGGTCCAGTTTAGTATTTTTCCAGTATCAAGGCATTTCAGGAGAAAGGGGACTGACCTGGCCTTTGTGAGTTGGGCAGTGAGACTGCTGGCTAGTACTACCAGCTAACAAGTATTTGCTCTGCTGTGACAACAAACTTTCAGATACTCCTGAGCAGAGATTGACACAATAAAGGAAATAAAGGCAACACCTGTATGGCACGTAGCACTGCTGTGCAGGGAAACCAGAGCCAGGCCCACAAAAGCTGGAGCAGCAGCCAGGCAAGGACACCAGGAGATGTTCCATGATGTCTGCCCAGCCCTCCTGAGCTGTGCTGTGTGTTGGCTCAGGACCACCTCTGTGCCAAGGCAATTTTTACTGCCCTAATACAACATTAGGCTTACAGTACCCGGCTGACCTGAAGTGACACCGTCTAACAGCCCTGAAAACAGTGGTGTTTCATACAGATATTTCACACCAGCACAGTTTGCCTACAGCAAGGGATGAGATACCCATCTAAAGCAGGTTAACATGGCGTCTGTCCTTGCTTTCATGGTGACGTGGATGTGCACTGCCGTGTTTATGTGAGATTGCTATGTAGCTCGACCCAGTAAGTCCTCTTGTTTGCATGCACTCTCCAGGCTCGTGGCTGTTTTCCCTGGGCACTATGTGTTAGGGAATGAGTATCTGTATGAAAGAGCTGCTGCCATTTTTCACTCTCATATCATTTTATTGCATATGCAGATCTCATGTCCACATCTCCTTGCATATCTGGACTTGGTCTCAGACGCCCAAATGCATACTAAGGGTTCCAGATAATCTTCATGAAAGCTTTTCATTTTTGCAATCACTGGTCTTTGCTCCTGGGGTATGTGCCATGCTGGCAAGGCAGGCACTATATCCTCCACTGTCCCCTCCTCCAACCTCCTCTCAGGAATGGATTAGCCTCCACTAGTGCCTAGCACTCCATGTTTAAGCTACTCCAGTGAACCTGCAGACATTGCTGTCAGCTCAGGATTCCAGGCAAGCATTTCCTGAACAGGGAGAAAACAAGCTAGAACACAGCTACATGCAATGGCTGATTAATTCTACCCATGTCATGTTTAACTGTACCCGGAGTAATAGATCCCTCTCATCAACTTAATGTCTGTGTGTTCATTATCACTATGCTTAAAATAGATGCAGTAGACTAAATCCATTGCAAGAGCTTCCAAGCTAGGAGTAAGAACTAAAGTTGACTAATCAAGCACCTTTCGTTTAGGCTGGCGTCAACAAGGTGATCCCTTAGAGTTGGAGTTCTGGTCTTTTATGCCCTGGAGCTCTGAGATGAAGCACCTCTTATTTAGTTCTCCAAATGTCTATTTTAAGCATTTTCCCACTGTTAAGCTGGCTGCCATTTCACCCAGCTGGTCTTTGTCTGTTTGTTGAATATTAATTTGGTTGTGGTTTGCGGTCATTAAAACAGAGTTACAGCAGAGGTCCCTGACGTGGCCCTTTTCTTAACTACCAATGGCCCACCACAGCAGTCAAAACTCCGGGTGGTTTTACTGTCACTGGAGGAAAACCAGTGGTTTGGAATCAGGAGACAGGGATGTGAAGATGTATAGGGTCCTTGAATGTCCAAAGCAAAGGTGGAGAATGGGTTGTCTGTAAGTAGCAATGTTAACTAAACTGCATAAAAAGGTGTGTGGCCTTTGTTGTGATATAATATGTATTTTCTTATATGCATGAGCCAAATTGTTGCATCATAATTTATCATAAGTGTGTCCACCTTTACTTTCAGTCATCATCTTCTCCCATCCTTATTTGGTTCTTGGCAATTACTGTAGATAGACCTTGTAAATATTGCAACCTCGGGTTGCTGTAATCACATTGGTTCAATTCAGCAGAAGGAGCTGGAAACAACAAGCACTCCACTGTGTCCTGAAGACAAAAGGGCATTTTTACCTTTGAACCAAAAAAAAAAAAAAAAGCAAGTATGAAGAGTTACATCTTGAGGCTACTAGCTGTAAGACATTTTTAAAACTACTGTACTTGACACCACTTGAGACAGATACAGAGACACTAAAGATGTCACGATATTCATTGGTATTGTAACAGAACTGCTATTGTATGGGGTTTTTTGTATTGCTGTTAAGTATTGTTTTGTGTGTGTGTGTTGGAACCTACTGGGGACATGTTATATTTTGAAGTGATTAAACTATTTAATTGTGTGTCTATATTTTGGAATGGAATTATTTCTTCATTAAAAAGATTTTTAAAAGGAACTTATAGAGCATCATGTTTATGCCTTCTTTTAGTTTTGTATGTCCTGTTCCATGGAGCCCAAGCAGCATTTTCTTGCAGTAGGGAAGGAAGCTCTCTCCCCATGGTGCAGCAAGCAGTCTTTGCTTCATCCACGCTGTCTCCTCCACCTCTTCACGAGAGAATTCCTTCCACCCCCTTCATCACTGGTGATAACGACTGGCTGCTAACCTAAACGCACAGAGTTGCAAAGGAAGAGCTTCTGCTTAAGGCCGCAAGTTTGTGTCTTAATTCAGTACTGGGGGTACTTCATCAGGACACGGTAGTGTCTGGAGGCACTGCCCAGCTGTGCTGCTGGCCCGTGATGGGAACCCTTCCCAGCAGAGGCGCTGCTGCTGCCATGGCAGAGTGTGTCCCTGGCAGCTCAGTGCAGCCAAAGTGTCCCCAGCTGGGCCCACAGCCTTGCTGGTTGGCCAATTAGTTGCACCAGGGTGAGATCTGTTAGAAGGAAAGTGGTAGCGGCACATCAAAAATATTCTACTTCCCAAGTGTCCAAGTGTCTTAGGAAGCCGATAAAGCCAAGTCTGCTGCCTCCTTCAGTGTTGGCTGCTGTGGCAACCTATAAATCACCAGGGTTTATTTGCCCTAATTCCCCTGTCTACATGGTGACATTCTTCAATAAAGGTGATCATTTTACACTGTAAGTTATTTGCCAGATCTGCTGAACTCTGTCTCTACAATCTCAGTCCAAATTCATATCTGCAGGATTGTATTGTATGATGACAGATCATCAGCTCGTGAGGATAACTCTCTTTTATCCATGCATAATCCCAAATTGCTGTATTTCTTCCTAACCCACAATCAAGTCTATGGCCCTTGGGGAACAAAGGAGCCAGTGAAAACTAATTTACAGGCAAAGGCTGTTCTTCTCTTTGCCTCTTGGTTACTGTAGCTGCTTTCTGCCCCACAGAAGGAAAATAGATTTCGTTTTATTTGCAAAAGGAAGTAAAAATACTAAAAAACAGTAAAACTTAAAAAGATTGTCTACATTGGTACATTGGGTGCATCAGAACTGAACTGGGGGACTAAATCATCTGTAACTGTAAAACTTTATAAAAGTTTCATTCAGCTTCACACAATTCTATTGTCACTTCTCCAAAATTTGCCTGGGAAGTGTGTTCAGCAGTTGCATATTCCCTTGCAAGTAGCTCATAGTTCTGGGTGAAACTGTAAGAGAGTGTTGCAGAAATATGAAGCTGTTTATCATAGAAATAGGTGATGTGGAGTAGGAAGAGATTTCTCCTATATTGTTCCACAGTAAAAAATGCATTGAAGAATTTCATATGCTTGAGGTTCATCCCATTTTATATCCCAAATAATCCCCAGATTAAGGATTCCCCTTTGCTTGCTTCTGAGTGATTGCCGCCTGTTCAGTTGCCTATGGATTAGGACAGCTATCCCACACTGCCAGCACTGTACCAACATACCTTTGGCTGTGAAAGGCAAAGCAGTACAATTAGGCTGTACCTCTCTCCGCCTTCCTGTCCCCCCTGGAACAGGTCCCACACTGGAATAGGCCTTTCTGAGGGCCCAAAATTCTGGAGCTTTCTTAAAAAAAAAAAAAGCTGTTTTGGGGAAGCAACCTCCTAGAACAAGGTTGAGGAGTGAGCAGGAGAATCATGAAGCCACGTCATGCAAACTCTAACATAAGATGGTTGATGCAACTTGGAGATTAAATAAAGGCTAAAGATAGAGGTGATGTTAAAGAGGAATTGCTTTTCTGTGTTTTGGAAGGAAATGAAGGAGGCCTTGGTACATTTTGTCATTGGTATGTGATGCTGCAGAATGCAGTTTGCTATTTAATACAACATAATTTACCACTAGCAAATGAATTTCCTCATGACTTAAATGTTTTGCGTAACACTCAGCAGTGGCCAGATGGCAGATGTGTTAGGCCTGCTGCTTGTTATGCTAATTGTCCGCTGTAAAGGCTCCCCCATTAACGCTTCTTCTCCCCTGCTTGCTATAGCCCAGCACTGCTGTTAGAGCTCAGCATTGCCTGCAGCCAGCAGGTTCAATCAGGGAAGAGGCACCCTCCAAGTGCATGTTTTGACTGGTTTTCTTGTTACTGCTTGGTTCAGTTTTGGCCCTTTTTGGTACCTTCCTCTCCAAAAAAGGTGTGGGTCAAACTGGTTTCCAGTATGGGGATGTGTCTGTGCGCACTCATGTTTCTCGGCCTTTGGTCTTTGCAGCCCCCAGATCCTGAAAGCCTCCCCTAACTCCAGCCTGGATCACAGAGCATCCACCCCTGCTCCTTCCTCCTCCTCCATGTGCACCTTAGTATGATTTCAGGATGTCAAGTGCTCCTCACCTGCACCAGCATTTCTCTTTATATTTTTGTCGGCATTTCAGTCTCACAACAGGGCAAAATGAGATTTGCCTGAAATCCCCCCAAGGCTGTTCAGCACTGCCTCATGGATCAGGGGCTGCTGCTTACCTGGGAATGACATTTCTCACCTCTGCCCTCCTGTCCCACATCCCACAGGAGCTGCCATGGGACACAGACTGCAGTTTCTCCTGTGTGGGATCCCTTGCTCAAGTCAAAAGGTTTCTTGTGATATCCAAAACCCTTCCCAGGTTTCACCGAACACATTCGTACCCCTCTGCCCCACAGGGTTACCTCCCCTCCTGCACTCCTCTCTTGTGCCTGTTCCAATTACACTTTTTTTTTTTTTCTTATTTCACTTTGTTGTTTTGAAGGCTTCTGGCAGTAGCCTTAAATCCCCAGTGAAATCATGCACCTACACTGCTGCTATCAGCAGGAATCAGGTGCTTTAGCAGGTCTCTGCACTTCTTGAACATCTGCCTTCATGTGAAAGGCCCCGTAAGAAGCGCCTTTCATTGCCATATTTATTATGTAGGTGCACCTAAACTTTGAAACCCCCTGAAGAGACCTCAGCTCTGACAAACAGCTCTATTGTCCTCTCCACAACGCAGAAAAGCTGGGGGTTTGTGCTTTTAAGTGGCACTGCATACTCTCCAGAGCCAGTTTTCCAATTGCTACCAATAACTGCATCCTGGCTCATTTGCCTCGAGACCTCCACAGCCCCCGGCAGACCGAGGGGCTCCAGCCCTGTTTGTTTCAGCTGAAAGGTTGATAGTTAAGCTACTGCAGATGGTAATTAGTACTTGAGGGAGTGCTGCTTCCAGGGAATCCTCTCATCAGTCTCTCTGAGTCACACACTTATTGGAGGACACTTCACCAGAAAGACATTTTCTGCTACATTTTGGATCTAAGCTCTCACAAATTAATTGAGTTCATGTGTAAATGCAAGAAGGAGGAATGCAGAACACTTCTGCAAGGCCGCAATTGTGAGAAATGTATGCAGACAGACACCTGTTCACCAATTAAAAACTGTGTTGATAGTGGTTGTACAAAGTCTGCACAGCTCTGGTATTGATTGTTTGTCTGGCAAAGCGATAATCAACAGAAAAATTAACTGGGTTTGACTGCGAGTTGGGATTGCCGAGGCTGATGGTGCCTGGAAGCAGAAAAATTAAACTGTTTTATGTTTAGCTGGGGATGCCTCACTTAACAGGAGCAAACCCAGAGGACTAAAACCAAATGAAAGCCAGATCACTGGTTCAGTAACTGTTCAGTGGGCAGCTACTGCTTTCCTTGGAAAGCACTTCATTATTCCCCTTACATTTTGCACTGCTGGGGGTGAAGCCTCTCATCTGCTCAGCTAACAGTGTCAAGGGGCAGGTGGTTTTTCTTCCATGAGGACACAGTGGCCTGGGTCTTGCCATGTCTGGGCCATTACGTACAGCTGAGGTACGGCAACAGAAATTTGCCCTAATCGCTCTCTTGAGTTGATAGCAGGATTGCATCTGGTCAGCCCTTTAATAAAATGTGATGAATAACCCACTGGGTGTTTTCCCTGGCAGCTGAAACCTTTTCCAAGATGGAAACAATGTTCATGTATATAGTCACTCAACAGATGAGACAGAAAAACTGCCGGCCTTGTCCAGACAGCATGAGCCAAGCCTGATTCTGGAGTGAGGCCTCACACCCAGCTGTGTGATAATTCAGAGAGCAAGAGCCCTTGTGTCAGGTCCTTCCCCCATCCATTGCTACAGACTGTCTGTACAGTAATAATATTTATTGTCTCACCTCTGAATATAGAACTTGGCCAACACATTAAAAAAAAAGCCTGGGAAAGGCAAGGCATCAGTTGTGTTGAGTGTCTGCGTCATGCTCGGTTGCCTAGGTAGCTACATTTAACATTCAGGGACTTGTTTCTTGGAGTTATAAGCTAGAGAGATAAACAAACTCTTTTAAGGATGCAGAAGAGGACTCCAATTTGGTTTGCTATGTTTATTTTGTTGTGCTCATTTAGACATCATGGACTGATGACCTAGAAAAATAAATACCCTGCAGAAGTGTTTGCCTTGCTCTCTTCAGCCAGCTTTGTATGCCTAGCCCTGTATAATCCCTGGCATGGACACGCATGCACACAGGCACCAATGTTGTTCTTGCTGCGTTAAGGAAAAAGCAACATTCCAAATTGCATAGGGCTATCCTCTCCACTTTGTGTGGATCAGGTTGCTCTCATTTTCACTGTGCAAGAGGACGGACAGTCCCCTACCAGGTAAAGGAGAGAGCTGCAATCTATGTGCCCTCATGCCAGCCCCTCCCAAGGCAGTGCTGGCCATATCCCGCCAGAGGTGGTACCTATCCACATCCCATGAGCTGCCTTTGCATCACAGCTCAGGCACCAGTTCTGCTTTTGTGAGATCTCATTGGTATGAGGGTTCTGATTTTACTGCAGAGTGGCCACCAAACCCTCTGGCCTTGGGTTTGTATCTTCAGAGCACGCAAATGCTATGGTGCAAGTCAGGGTCCCACCACAGAAAATATGGGCAGGCGTCCCTCCTCCTCCAGAGTTGGGATGCTCCAGGAAAATCATATGAAGGAATTATAAAAAGACAAGGATGCTCACCTGCTAACATGCAGTATCAGTAGACATAACTGGTTGGCCTCAGGCCAATTTACCTCTAAGATGCCAATACCCAGCAGCTCTTTGGAGTGTCAGCAAATTTGCTCATCAGTCTCATCCGATTGAAGCAGCATTAGTACAGCTCCCCTGATCCAGAAAGAACTTTTCTTGAAGGGCACAGTAGTAATGAGAATGTTTGTTCTTCATGGCCTATGACTGCATTTCATTACCATTCAGTAACACCATAGCTGTAACTACAGGAAAAATTATTTCCATTATACCATATGTCTACAGAGCTTTTCAGTCTTTCTGCAGGATTTCTGAGCTGACTTCTGGCAAGTTTAGCCCAACCCAGCATTTCCCTTCCTCCAATTCCCCACAGAGGCATGTGGATGTGTCCTTAGCTGTATAAACCTAATTATGCTCCTGCAGCCCTAAAACTGACAACTAAATTACTGTTCCAGAATACTTGCAGAACAAAGCATAACCAGAAGTGTCACAGCTTGATTTGTTGGACCAGCAGTCTGGAAAGAAAGATTGTTATGTAAATCTAATTTGGAAATCATTAGCAAGAGCAATGCCGTAGAACAGAATCCTTTTATTTTTTTAAGGGGATTCCACCTTATTACAAAAACATTTATTTTCTGGTTACATTAGCATAAATAAATTACAGGAATATGAAATATTTTTCATAGAGTAGATGGATTTTTTAAGCTGAAGTCTTTGCTCATACAATGTAGTCCTAAAAGAAGTCTTATATATTCTTAAAAACCCAGCATCAATTTGTAAGTGTGACTTCTTTCTCCTGTAAAGCTGCAAGTTTTTTGTTCTGGAAGAGCTTGTTTTCAGCAGAAAGTTGGTAGTGTTCATAAATTAACTTACACTGTGAAAATTAAAGAAATCTACCCTGGCCAGTCCCAGGCCATACCTTGCTCCATCCAGTGCCTTTCCTCCTGTATTTGCTGCCTGACATCAAAGCCAGGCAAGGTTTGAAATCTCATAAAACATACAATGCCTGAAGATCTGCTGTTATATAGGTGTGATACAATATAGTCATGGAAGAAATAATCTGTTGTATTTGAGACTTCATTTTTATATCTATCTTTCATGGTTACAAGAACCAATATAATTTCCAACTATAGAAAGACAGATAAATGTCTTGGAAAATCAGGACAGGGACCCTAATGGAGGTGTTAGTCTTCTTTATATTACTTGTTTTATCTATCATTAGGGGTTTAAGTTTCTACCTTAGTTGCAATTAACACCATGTACACTCTACTGACATTATTTATACTTGTTTACATGTGACATAGTAAGGCTTGGAAAAATAAATTAATTCAAATCTAGTCCTCATAGAAGAATATTGTTCTGATCCATTGTTCAATGACATAAAACATAAAGCTCTTATTTTTGGAAGCATGGAACCAAAGTCAATATGATAGTCATATGAAGACATTTTCATCTCTTTCCTATTTCAAATCTGCTGGATGTTACTTTTTAGATTCTTTAAAAACGTAAGGAAAGGACTAATTGATTTTTTTAAAAGTACAAACCTGTAGCCGTGGAAGTCAGAGAGAGTAAATGCAAAACTCATTCAAATAACTATAGAAAATGCAGGAAGATGTGTATGGGTGTTTGGGGGGGGGTTTTAATAGTAATCATCAACACATCTGTCTTCCAAAAAAGTCTGTTGTATTTCCACTAACAGCTGTATCCTGACTTTTTGTTGTAGTAAAAGAGAATTTAAGTAGCAAAGTTGTAAAACTAGAAGAATTCAAGGAAAATAAATACGCAGTGAACTCAAAAGACTGGAGTTTATTTATTGCAGAGAAGGACTTTCCCATACAAAATAATTGTAGGAATGGAAGAGTCGTGTCATGTTTTTCATGACAAACAAAAAAAAACCCAAGAACAGATTTTTGTCATGACCTCATGGTTCAGATTTTCAACAGCCCTTTTCACTGCGTGTAGAGACAATAATCCTGGTGCAACATGAGCCAAACCTCTGGCATGCAGCACAATTTCCAGCCATCCTGTCCTTCCACCCTGCGGCCCCAGCTACTGTACAGCTTGGTGTGTGAAATCTTGGTCCCTTGATTTGTTCTACATCCTTCCAGGTGGAAACAGGAACTGATAGGCAGTTCTGAATGAGACCAGAAAAGAACAAAACTCACTTTGGAGTGATTCTGAAGCTTTTCCCTTTTTTGTGGACAAGCAGTTAATTAAGACGTCAGGGATATTTAACACATTGTCCTTAAGCATAAAGTCATACCTAAAACCCCACTGTTGGCTTATATTTTCAATTTATGACCAAAAACGTATTTTTTGCTGCTGTTACTGCATTTCCTCTCCTTCTTCGTTCTCGTAACTTAAAATGTGTTTTTCTTTTCCAGTGCTTATCCTTGCTCTATGATGTTCTCTTCCAGTCCTTGGTCAATCCACATGGCCTGCATTTTGTCCTGGCTTATCTCAGTGGTGGGACATGGTTGGACCAGAGTCACTTCCTCATGCTCCAGGGACAGCCCCAGTCCTTCCAGCAGCCAGGAAGGAGGTTTAATGGGCTTCTGTCCATGTGCTGTCTTTGCCTTGAGGCTAAGAATCTGCATGGAGCACACCCCCCACGAACTCTCCAGGTGGATACTCTCTACACCCTAGCTCTAGGAAACCTGATCCTGAGTCATAACTTTCCTCCCTGCAGCAGCATCGGCTGCCTTCTCCAGCACACAATTTAACCTGAAGTTCAGCAAGACTCACAAGACAGGGACTGTGACCACCAAAGAGAGAAGAGAACTTGCTTTTCCCAATTTCCTTTTGCTCTTTCTATGGTTCAGTGAAGGCCTTGACTTTGAAGATTTTCTTCCTCAAGGATGTCTTTGTTTTCTGCATGAGACATTTACCTCTTGCCTAGCTTAGAAAATTCAGGTGTCTGGGAAGTTGGAAAAATTACAACTTCGTAAGAGCCTGAAGACTAAGCAATGAAGAAGGAGAGGAGCTTCCAGGAAGCCTGTGAATTCTTGGGGTGGAGACTGTAAACTTGTCCAAGTTCTGTTCATTTGTTTATTTTCTCAAATACCTGGTTTAATGCAGTGATAAACTAACATTTTATGGCACCTTTGTGTAAGTTTTTGAACCACAGATCTTATTATCCACTGTGACAGCCAAGGTTCCCAGCTGATCAGCACCTGCAAAAGTAGAGGAGAACAGATGTGGCTTCACAACTGTTCTGAGATCACAAGGGAAAAAATTTTGAGACAGTTTTGTGGGTTTTCTTCAAATAATTGTATTTGAGCTTTTAAAATGCACCAGAAGGAAGGATTACAAAGAGCTACAACATCTCTTTAAAATATTTGTCAGGGACGGTCACATTTAAGATCTATTTGAATTATATATATATATACTAATTCTGTTCCAATTTTCTACGCAGTTTTAGCATGAAAAAATTGTGAATGACAATGATGAAGATGATGATGATTAATTTTTATTTTATATATTTCAAAATTATTCTGATGAAGAGCAGTTATAAGAGAAAATTTCTTTTTCAGAGAGACATTGGCATAGCTAAAAGGAACACACACACGAATAATGAAGGAAGTAGCATTAATTAATTCCAAAGTGAGATATTTGCAATTATGTCATATATTACATTTTTTAATAAACTACATTTTAATGCATGCAATCAGTCCAAAACTTCACAGACATCAGACACAAGCAGGGAAGGAGGTGCATGTGCATGTGCACACATGGCTGGAGAGACAACAGGGAACACGACAGTCAGAATACACTAATTCTAGTGGCTCTGGCTGCTCCTCTGAAGAGCTGTCATCTGAGAAGGCAGAGCAGGTGTCTCTTTCCTCTGCACTTCCACCCATCCTTCCTCTGGCTTTAATTGCTTGGAAGGCAGGGTATGGGAGCTGTACATGTGCTGTGCACCACAAAATGAAGCAATGTTGTTTTCCAGTTCCTGTGGAACTGTCCAAGTCAAGCAAACACCTTAAGTGACCTGCTGTACTCTGTGCTGGTGCGGCCTCGCCTTGAATATTGTGTGCAGTTTTCATCACTGCAATATAAGACAGATATTAAGCTGTTAGAGAGCACACAAAGGAGGGCAACAAGGATGGTGAAGGGCCTTGAGGAGAAGCCATATGAGGAGTAGCTGAGATCATTTTGTCTGTTCTGCCTGGAGGAGACTGAGGAGAGACCTTATTGCAGTTACAACTTCATCACGAGGGGAAGAGGAGGGGCAGACACTGATGTCTTCTCTGTGGTGACCAGTGACAGAACCCAAGAGAATGGCCTGAAGCTGTGTCAGGAGAGGCTTAGTTTGGATATTAGAAAAAGGTTCTTTACACAGAGGGCGGTTGGGCACTGGAACAGGCTCCCCAGGGAAGTGGTCACAACACCAAGACTCACAGAGTTCAAGAAGCATTTGGATGATACTCTTGGGTACATGGTGTGATTCTTGGGGATGGGCCTGTGCAGGGCCAGGAGCTGAACTCAACGATCCTTATGAGTCCCTTCCAACCCAGCATATTCTGTGATTCTGTGATCAGTTGTTGTATGAATACATTGCTTCTGGAGAGGAGGATTTCAGGAGGCTGGGCAGTGCTGAAGGATGTTCACAGGCACAAGCTAACATGATGACAGCATTATTCACATCTGTTAATAGCTGTATTAGCCCTGGTGAAGCTGGGTTGCAGGACACTTGCTAAACCTGCTTATTTTGTTTGTGCATTCATCAGGGCTTTCAAAGTTACTCTATCCACTGTTTTGGAATAACATACCAATTGGTGAGTAAGCAAGTAAAACTGTAAGTTATGCATAAGGAAATGGTTTCATCTCTGCCACAGCTCCTCTGCTGTCACGCTTTGCAAAGCTCAGCCAAAGATCACAGTGCAACTCCCTGGCCAGCTATGCCATCCTTTTACTTATTCAGCAAAATTGCTTTTATACATCTGCCCTGGTCGCATTTCTCCTTGCTTAGCTCATAAAGAAACCCAAATAAATCTCCCTTGAATCAAAATTCACAGCTCCCAGAAACTGGACCAGTCAGCAATATCTGTGCTTTTCCCTGCTGAGAACATGCCCAAATTATCCATGTGCCTTCTGGCTCTGCCTATACAGTCAGAAGCCAGAATACTTCATAACTCTGACAGCTAAAGCCCCATTGCACTCTTCACATAATGCTTTGCCACGGACATTCCTCATCTCCTGCTCTGTTCAATGCCTTTGCATGATGCTTCTTCAAAAGTAGCCACAAAATATGTTTGTGAATTATGGACTGTGGCCCCCATACCTCCAGAAGGCAATAAAGAAGTGTGTTAATAAAAATCTTGATTAATGGGATGGGAAGGCAGTGTTAAGGAAATTTCTTGTTCATTAGTTGATTACAAGTTCCAGGCACCATAGATCACACTGTTCTTACTGGGGCTTAGCCAAAGAATGAGATGAAGATGGTGACATCTCTACTACAAAAAACTTATTTCAGTAGCACTTAGGTCATGCTATGTACCAATGATGGAAAGTATTAAAATTGTTTAGTAATAGATACAAATGCATGGCATATTCAGGGATACCGAAATTAATAAGCATCGTCACCATATCATGAAACCAGATTCGTGTCTCACTTTGCATGGCCCTTTCCTGACGTGGTAAAACAAAAACATAAAGTAAATTCCTCCTCGCTCTTTATCATAAAGATTATGAGATTTTTCATTTGTCCATGGGGTCCAGTGTCTCTGCCTTAGGGTACCTATACCAGGTGTGCACCAGGCCTGCTTTGAGACCTCTCTCTTTGCCTGCACACACCTGGGGCTCTCAGTGGATAAGGTGAGCAGAAAAGCCTTCAGGTCTCTCATCAAACTAAATTTAGCCAACCAGCCCCAAAGCCTGGTGTTTCCGTCCTCTCTACAGCGTCTTGAGACACACACAGAGTGCATTTTTAGCATGGGGTGATGCACCTACTAATTGTCCCCATCGCGAGTCCTGTTTCCCCAGAGTAAGGAGCAACAGGCAAAGCTATTGAAGCAAGGCACAGCCATTCACTTTTGGCTATTTTAAGGGTTGGTTATTTTCTCAGCCAGCCGACAATTTTAACTATTCCAAGTAGCAATTTCTGCATTACTTGTTGAATTAACAGTAAAAATGGTTTAGCCACTTGTATGCTTTGAACAGTGATTTCTATCATGCGAGTGCACCATGCCCTACCTTGCTCCTATATCGGCTACTGTTACAACCATTTTAAGACTTCATTTCCCCAAGAGCTCATAAGGGAGCTAGTTACCACCTGCACACCATCATTACGGGTCCTCAGAGGTAACCTCAACACAAACCTTAGGCTTAGTGTGTACTCCAGCTTTACTGTCCTGACACAGCTCCATTTACTTCACCCTTTGCACTCAGTTGTCTCTCTGCTGGGGTGACTTGGAGGCAGATGGGTCAGTTTTGTACAATCAAAAGTAATTCATTAGATCAACCTCTTGAAGCCTGTTCGGAAGGTGAAAATACTTCCTGGTATTAATTTGCTTTAGTAAGGCAAATGATGTATTTCTGGCTCACCTTCTCAGATGCTGTTTCTGCTCTTTTCACACCTCTAGAAAGGGAACGTGCAGTGCAGCAAACAGTCTGGGTTTACCCTGTGAAATCCTGCTACATCATTAACCTCAGGACTACGGATCAGACCCAAAGTCTCATCCCTTCCTATCTGCACTAAATAATGCTCTAATTTTTGTATAAAAGTCCATTAATGTCTGCTAAAAATCCACATCATGGAGCCATTCAGGCTAATGTATAATAAAAATCCTGCCATATCCACAGGTCTTTTTAGATCCTCCTTCTCAGTGGATCTTTTTTTCAATGGCTGCCTGCACTGCAGTGGGGTATCAAAGGCAGCAACCACACCCCTGTTGCAAATACCCTCCCAGGACGCTTCTGCCTTCAAAGCTGTCACCTAGCTCTTGGCCTTGCCCATGTCATTGTCCCAGAGAGCAAGGAAGTTCCACTGTGCCCCCAGAAGCAGGAAGGGCCTCACAGATGGAAGGAGCACCACTGGGGAACTTGCAGAGGCTCTGGGTGAAGGCACTTTTGGAAGGGTGGCCCAGACACTTGTCATGGCTCCCTGTCACAGCGTGTTATACACACCAGACAAACTAAGTTTAAGGCCACAGGTATCCCACCTTGTCCAAACTTACTTCCGGACAAGACTCTTGTAGTAAAACTGAACTGGAAAGGAGAGAAAAATGGAAGGTACAGTGCCTGTAGAGTACAGCCAATGTTTCAACACCTGCTGTTTTCTGATGGTGCCTTTCACATTATGGTCATTTCACATCTCCTGCTGTCTGTCTTTTGCTCAGCAAATGTGTTCAGCTTTGAAGTCAATTTGCAAACTAAACATGATATGGAATAGGGCAGGAGCCTGTTTCTAGCTAGATACTAGATACTTTTTCTAGCTGGTGACTTGCACCTAGCACATACTCTAAATTAGCTTTATTCGTTTTATTAGTTTAAAGACTAACATATTTTTTAACTATAAGGAATAATTTCAGTTAAAGGGAACACTTGGATTCTGGGAAATTGCTGGGTTTTTAACTGCTTGGTAGCTGCACTGATCTATCACAACTCCATGTCTGCTTAGAGTATTAAATGGTACAGCTTTGCCTATGATCTGTGGTTCATCCTGTTCAAAGTCCTACATCAGGTGTGATGTTCTGCGATGCAAATCAGGTGTGATACTATGTGGGACTCCTGTCCTGCAGAACTTTGGTGTCTGCCAATTCCTAACACACCAATAAAATTCAAATGCAGTATTTTACCTATAAGACAGTGTCAAACAGCTACTCTGCCGTGTACACCCTGATCTCTGGCTGACTGAGCCCCATAGAAAGCCTGTCTCCTGCATCAATGAGAACAGAAAAGGTCAATATCAGTACCTCAAACAACTGTCGATTTATACTAAGTGACATTCATCAGATAAAATGATTAAGAGATCAGCTTTCCAAACCATGGCCTCAATGGCCAACAAAGATGCAGAGTGCAAGCACTCTGACTGCATCTGTCAGGATATATTAGCTCTGAGAAATCATTACCCACCCTAGGGAGGAAAATTAGCAAAGAAAACCCTCAACAGTAGTCTGAACTGTATGTAAATAGAACTTCTACCAAGGAGAACAGGGAAACAGAGCAGAGCTTTCCTTTATTGCTGGGCAGCCATCAACTCTCTACATCTATTGCTGTTGAAAAAATAGGCAGAATATAGTTTGGGAATGGTGACTCCCTCTGGCCTCTCTTGCCTGCCTTTTGTGAGAAGTGGGTTTGGCAAGATCGTGACGTTCCTTCTTCCTTTATTTTTGAGGTCACGTTCCCTGAGTGCCGATAACTTTATGCTCAAGTGATACAATAAAACACTAGTAATTCATAAACTAAGAAAGGGTTTCCCTTTTCTGGGTTTCACCTCTTGCCTTTTTTGTTGTTTTCATTACTAGTTTAGTTACCTAATAAAAGTACTTCTCACACCAGAGGCTGCCTGTGGAGTGGCTAGAATGTCTTTAAATGAATCTACAAATTAGTCTTTAGGAATTGTTTTGACTGAGCTAATCCTTGGTACCTGTGGCACAGTGTACTCTACACAGGTAAACCAGCAGCATTGACACTGGTTCATAGGTAAAGAAGCAAGTGAACAAAACTTCCCCTAGTTCTAGATACACAGTTCAAGGAAATTTGTGGCCCTAATTTTCAGATAAGGTATGCCACTGAACCTCAGATTTTCTTCTATATCCACTTCATCTTAAATTAATTTTTGTTCTGATTACTGTACCAGTCTTTAAAATACAGTTCTAATTGTTGCATATGAACAAAGTTGTCTATGGAAGAGAGGATGGTTTCATTGCATGTTTCCAGGTTTGGTAACATTCTGAGCTTGTAGGAGGTGTAACATTTTTGGCAAAAAAGATGTAATTTTTGGCACATGAAGATGACAGACAGCTTCTTCTGAAATATGCTGTTATACTGTCACTTTCTTTTTCTGTATTAAAAAAATAAAGTGCGCTGTTTTTGGAAGGTTTGTTTTCTTTTTACAAGTGCTATATTAGAAAATAAACAGTAAGGAAAAATCTATCCAGGTCATACAGTACAAAGGAGCATTCCTCCTACTTTGTGACAGGCGGCCACTGACGACAAAAATAGTCAAGGAGAGAAATGTCTTTGAAGCTAAAAATTTATTTTCCACCCCAGTTGTGTGCCAGACTAAAGGCAGAAGAAAGGTATACCTGTCAAAGCAAAGCATTCAAGAATAACCCTGAGAGCCCTGCTGAATGAGTTTTGCTAAAGGGTTGTGTAAGATGAGGCTTTTTCCAGTTTGCCCCAAGCTGCACTACTGGTTCTGCTGCGGGTCACAGGGTACGCTGGGGCCTAACTGGTCAAAAGGGACGGCCCAGGACATGGGGAGGAATAAGTATTTATCTCTGCCTTGTCAAATGTCTGCAAGCACATAGAGACTCAAATATTTACCACAAATATTGGCATAGCTCCTCCTCTTTGCTTTCTCTCCCTTCCACTATTAACTTAGCCAAGATCTTCATATATATTTACATAATTTAATAATTTTCAGAATCTCAGCCATACTGAAGGACTCTACAGCCCTGGCAGGGCTAATCCTGACCCACAGTCATATCACCAGAGGTTTGAAAAGATGCATCAAGCTAAAGTTAAAATCATTTGGACAGTCAAGGTATTCACAGGCAAGGGTTATTGCTGTTTGCTGCAGGTTTTCTGAGTGGCTCTGGTTATGTCACCAAATCTCCATGGGCATCAACTGTCTATCACTGGGATGTGGCATTTTACTTTGTCCTCTCTTTTTACAATCTAATTCAAGTATAATTAATGCAATATAGTATCTAAAGGGCCTCCGTCACCTTTATTTTCCCCCTTCCCACTTCTAGTCTTGTTCTTTGTCCTTTTCTCAACTGTCCTACACTTTATGCCATAGTGAAACTAGGTTTCAAAAACAAACTCTAAACCTGTTGGACTTTTGGACATTATTACTGCGACACCTTTTGCACACTTCTAGAAGTGATTCTGCATTCTGTAACATAAATACAGCTACGCAGGTCTAGCAGGGATAGTCAGAGAAGATGGTCAGATCAAAAGTGGTGGGCAATACAAAAGATTTCCACATGCATATATGCAAGGTCAGGGTTAAGTCAAAATTTTTAATTCACAATTCAAATATAAATTTGAGAGATTTGGATGAGAAGTTCAGACGGTGCCCACCTGCCCTCCACACCCCATTGGCAGCAAAAAGAGAATACTGAATATGACCATGTGCTAGGATCCAACCTACAGCATCTTTCTTCAGAAACTGATGCTTTTATTTGTACTTCACACAAAATTCCCAGACAACAATAGTTCTGCAAGTGGAAGAGAATCGGTGGAAGGGCTTTGAACAAAAGCAAATCAGAAATAGGCCTGGCATCTCTCCCTTTGGGCTTGGAACGTTCTTCTAGTCATTCTTCTGAGAATGATTAATGCTGGGCATGGAATCTTCCATTCATCAGCGAGGCTGTGTTGATTGTGAAAACTCAGAACTGTGGGTTAATCTGAGGCACAAGGCAGTAGTAGCAGATATCATGAGAACATAAAGTGAAATTTCAAAGGAAGAGAGAAAGGTTCAGATTGAGGCAACTTGGTTGCTGAGCATTTACCTTGGCCCAGCATGCAAGTCTGTAAATAATACAGTGTATTAATACACTGGCATACCTTCAGCCTTTGCTGTCTCAGCAAAAAGCAGTTACAACCTGCTAAATACTCACGTGTTTGCAAAGGCCAAATGCCATGATATCAGCCCCAGGGTCTCTCTGGGTCTGATTCATAGATGACTGAAGGCAGAGGAGAGGCTTCCAGAAACATTAGCTCAAGACCTATGTGCATGTGAAAGAGAAAACAACGAGCATGTGTCACCTCAAAGGCAGGGCGCTGGCAGAAGTGTCAACCAGATTTGATTGGCTGTGCACAGTCAGGTGTTGCATTAAAACAAGCTGCTGAGGTTTAAAATGCTTTGGTTTAAAATACATGCCTTTGGATGCCCCTGTAGCATCCTGGGCCTGCAAATTTTACATCTGGTTTTCAGTGGGTTTCATCCATTGCAGTGTTTTTAGGTCTTTACTTTCTCCCACTAAATTGTATGTCAAGAGGAACTGGCATCTCACTGCACAAAAATTTAAATCACGGAGTGTCTGGTCTTGTAGCTGCAGAGTGGCTGCAAGGTAGCACATGGGACTATCCCAGCACTGCAGGCACAGCTACGGACAAACCAGCTTGCTGTGTCTCGTTGACAGGTTCTCCTGTTGTTTGAAGAAGGAGGGTGGGAAACACAACACAAAGATGAAGAGACTAAGGTTGCCTTTTAGTCCTTTGGCTTGTAGCCGATTTTTATTGTACAGAAACACGAAAACAAAGGGCCTAAGGCTGTGATCTTTGGACCAAATTCACCCTGACACCTTCTCATTGTCCGAAGGCTTCCCATCCCGGAATATTTGTTCACACTTTTCACCGTGTGCTACTTTTCTGCTCTCCCACAAGTCCCAGGAAGGGGTGAAGAAGGTGGTGTGGGTTTTCTTTCCCCATTTCCACGTGCCCTCTGGCCAGCAGATCCAGTGCTAAGGCTCCAGTGCCTCTCAGGCTCAGTAGCTCCAGTGCCAAGGCATTTGGGCCACAGGCAGTGCCATGGGGGAGCAGCCACGACGCCGATGGCCCTGGGCACAGCGGTGCTCCTTGGCAGCCGTCGCTTCTGCTGGACGACCCCTGCACAGGGTGTAACAGGGGTTCAGGGATTGCGCCAAAACAGTCCGTGCAGACAGGACGACTTTCTGCAGCGGCAACAGAGGGTCTGCCCATGGAGACAGGGCCCCCTGTGGTTTGTCCCGCTGCTTTCAGTCACAAGTCTGTCGGAAAAATAGTCGTAGATACCAAATCAGAGCACAAATCTGTAATCATATGTAGGTGCTGAAATAAGGGTTAGCATGGAAAACTAAAATCCCTGGAGATGGCTTAGCAGTCCCAAACAGAACAAATATTTTCCTGTAGCCGTTTGAAAAAGGGCTTTTGAAAGGGTGTATAAGAGAGCAATCCACTTACCTGGTTATAAAATTCAATTTTCCTCAAAGTCATAACGGGAAGGGGGGTTACCCCC
>VXBA01004042.1:360351-373815 GCA_013399895.1 Serilophus lunatus | reverse complement strand
GGCGGGATTCCACCCATTTCTCTCAACACGAGAGCCGTTTCCAGCTTGCTAGCAAGTATCCTTCGGAGAGGGGTGGGAGGGAGTTGTTTTTTACCTCTGTGTTTTTCAGAGAGCTTGGAGGGCCCAAAGTCCTTCCAGGAGAGAGGGAAGAGAAGGAGACACATTTTCCTACCCTTCCCCACTGTTTTTTTCAGCTAGTCATCTGGCTGAAAGGAACAGTTCCCTTTCTTTTTTTTGTTTTTTTCCCTTTTTTGTGTGTTTTTTTTTCCCTTGCGTGTTGGGTGTCCCTCAATGTAATTCTGGGGTCTCCTGTGGGTTATCCCTACCTCCCTAATTGAATTCCCCTGTAATAAACTGTTTACCTGCTGAAAATTCTATTCAGTTTTCCCTCACCTTTATTGAACCTGCCCCCCTGAACGCTAAAAGGTGGATTAAACCACCACATTTCCTTACAAAATAAAGCATAGTAATGCCTTGTGCTCCTTGCAATGAAAAATTTAAACATTTGACCCCTTTTCGCTCTATGATTTCTCTACAAGCCTCAATTGTTTATGATTTCCCTTCTTAAAGTAGTTCATGAATTAACTACTTGTTATATACCTTTATTCTGGCATGTTTGCTTATCCTGATTTTCTCTCTCATTGCTCATCTAAACAACAAAACTTATTTTTCTTCCCTATTGTACAAGTGACCTGCACAGATGGGAAGATCATTTGTTATTACTTGCTGAGAATGTACAAGTGACCACGTAAGAGATTCGTGTTTCAGATAAGAGGGAATGCATTTGTATCCCCAACATGTTTTTATGCTATTGGAAACCACATGTTTTTATGCTATTGGAAACCAAAGCACTCATGGAATTAAATTAATTCTTACAGGATTCTAGTTTACTATTAGCCATATTTTACGAATAAAAAACATAGAAGAGGTCGTCAGTGATGTACCTTGGCTTACACAGAGAGAAGTTGAAGGACAAATGAAGAACTGAAGACATATTTTGCTACAAGGTCTTCTTCAGTGGTGAAGCCACGTTTTTCCAAAATGTTTTCTTTCAATATTTGGTGAAAGAGCATAACCATAAATTGGGAATTTTAACTTTTGCTTTTTGATTTCTATAGCTGAAATTCTACAGTGAGTGTTTCTCTGGAGCTAAAAATGATGCCTGCCTCTATGTATGAGTGTCTGTCTGTCTGTTTGTCTGCTTGTGTCGGTACATGCTCTTTATTTTCATTTTCTTCAGAAGCAATTTCTTTGTTCATATTTCACTAATTGGATATGTTCTATAGATCAATTTTCATTACATTGCATTTCTGCCTCACTGGTTGTGAGGAATGAGCCATGAACTGTAGACCATATCTCATCCTGGCCAGGGGAGATAATCAAAGAGATGGTTAAATCTACTTCCTATACAGTCTGATAATGTTGAGCAATAATCTCTTTTTTTTTTTAACTCTCTCCCTTTTATGACCCCTGTGAATATGACTTATTCATCAGAACTTCAAATGAAAGGGGAGGATGAAAACTACATACAGTACCATACTGTGGCTCAAATCAAACAACTTCATTCAATGATTCACACTTGAATTCAAAATTACAGTAGAACAAAACATATTCTTTAAAATTAAACTTTTTAATTTGAGTCATGTGAAGTTACACTTGATAATGTAATACCAAAAATGTGACACTTAGCAGAGGTAGGTCCTGAACAACCTGTAAAAAACTGCCAAGTATCTTCAGTTGATTCTTGGTATTTTTGAAGAAAAATGTGTGGAGAAAAGAACTCTGTTTTACAATCCTGTCAGAGTCTTATCTGAAAATCAGAGAATGCACCAAAACAATGGTACAATCCATTGTACTTCAAGATTATCAGAAAACAGCTGTGAATATGTTCACTGTCTATGCTCTATTTTAGACTCTCTTGGCTATGGTTTACTATGCAATATAGCCCTCTTATTCATGAATCCCAAGTCACTCAGAAATCATTGTATTGAATTGATTTGCATAAGATTTAAGTTCTTTTTACTCAGCTCCGGGAACCGAACATAGACGATTCAAAGTTTAAAACTGCTGAGTACTAAAATATTCACTCGTTTTTTCTCTTGCTAAAAATTACTGTAAGATCACAGGAACAGATACATTGGATCAGATTCAAGGTCCAGTTAGTCCAGGATTCCGTCTCTGGCAGTAACAAATATTACCTACTTTGGGAAGAACATAAAAATAGGCAGCAATGAAGGGACATTCTCTCAATATAGTTACCAGACTTCTGTGACTGAAACTGCAGAGATGCCATCTTGGCGTTCAACAGCCCGTGTGGATTTTTCTTCCATTAATGCATTGCATCAATTTTTACACTTTTAGGCCTATTAGATTCATACCATCCTGTGGCATTGAGATTCACAACCTAGATACCTGTTGTGCAAAGAACACGTTTGTTCTTGCATCTCTTCTCAGTCTGCTGCTTAGAACCTGTAGGTTTTACTGCAAATTCCTTTATTCTGGGCAAGAGCAAACAATTACTTCCAAATTATTTTTCAGGTCTCCTCAGAGTTTAATAGAGGCCTCTATCATATACTCTCACTTGCCCCTTCTCCTGGCTGTAGAAATTCTGTTGTCACTCCTTGAACAGAAGTGGTGCCACATCTTTGGTTGGTACTGGTTGCCTCTTTGTGTAGCTCTTCCTCTGTTATTATATACTCTTAACAGAGAATGTGGAAGAGAAACAAGATCCAGATGCACTATTAATTTTTATAAATTATGGCATTATGATAAATAGCACAAAATGATTTGCACAATAAAATCAAAGAAAGGTTTGGGTTGGAAGAGACTTTAAATATCAAATAGTTCCAACTGCCCCTGTCATGGGACACCTTCCACTAGACCAGGTTGCTCAAAGCCTCATCCAACCTGGACTAGAACTCTTCCAGGGATGAGGCATCCACAACTTCTCAGGGCAACCTGTTCCAGTGCTTCACCAACCTCACAGTAAAGCATTTATTCCTCATATTTAATTTAAGCTGACCATCATTCCTCCTTGTCCTATCACTGCTTATCCTTGTAAAAAGTCCCTCTTCAGCTCTCCTTTAGGTACTGGTCTCCCTGGAACCTTCTCTCCAGGCTGAAAAATTCCAATTCTCTCACAAAACTAGTCTTCACAGGAGATAAGCGGCAGCCCTCTGATCATCTTCTGGACTCTTCTCTGGACCTGCTCCAACAGGTCCTCATTCTTATGTTGAGGGCCCCAGAGCTGGATGTAGTACTCCAGGTGGGATCTCACTGGAGTGGAGTAAAGGGGCAGAATCACCTCCCTCAAATAGCAAAAAATACCAACATTGGCACTGAAGGCAGCACTGCTGAACCATTAGCAACAGAGGAGAACACACAGAGTCTAGTTTAGATGGTGCTGTACGAGAACTTCAATCATATTTGCAACTTCATTTCCATGAATTAAAATTATGTACTTTGAATCATTACACCTGTTTTAGAAATTTCAAGTCTTATGAAAATGGTGGAAATATTATAAAGTCCAATCTGACATGTCAGTTTTAGGCCAAGCTGTACTCCTTGCCCAGCTAGGGTATAAGGCTCAATTTTTGCTTTTCATTCATCAAGCATTGGTAATATTTTCAAGCTTCCACATGAACTGTTTCTGATCCTACCTTGGTGTAGATAATTTAGATTAAAACAAGAACTAGGAAAAATGAAAAAATATCATTTTTTCTGTTTTGAATAACTTTTCAGCATATTGTACAGCTGAAGTTCTTCCATGCCAAAAACTGAAATTTATTATGGAATAGCTCCAGTTGCTGAAAAGGGCTTTGAATGTTTTGGTAGAACTGATTGTTTGACTGACTTAAATCAGGATAGAGACCTATCACTACATAGGAGTGTTTGGTCTGTATAGGGGGTGGCAAAGTCAAGGCTAATTTCACCCCACTAAGAGGAGTGCAGTGAAGCTCCACAGCAGAGAGCCTTGCAGAAATCCTTAACTGGGTGTCTATAGGTCAAATGCACACAGGTGTTATTCAGGGCTGCTGCCTCTCTTGTAACTCATGGCTGATGTGGGACACACACTCCACCAGTTATGCCTCACAAATCCATGAGTAGCAATCAGTCCTCAGGCCACCATGGCAGAGGTGCTCCCCATGGAAAAAGGGCAGCAAGCCCCTGAAATTGTACGCAAGATTTCCTTCTTGTTTCTCATCACCTCATATTGGCACAGGTGCCAACTTGCCTTCAGACAATTTTTGGTTCTCCTTGGCATTTGTGTGATGTGTGCAGAACAGCATGTACCAAAAGAGAGAGACTCAGAGCTCAGCACTGCAGGGCGTGATGTGCTGCAAGCTCAGATTGATCCTGTACATCCCTGTTGGACCATGGAGGCAGCAAGCCAGGGCGCTGGCAGGGATGGCAAGTGACATGGGGCCCTGTAAGATGCAGTGGGAAGGACTCCAGGCCTGCAGTGAAATACCAGCCTACTTTTGCCTTCGGGGTCTTGCTGTTGTGGCAGCGACACCTCCTAATCACAAGGCGCATGGAGCAGCCCAATGACGGACATACTTGTGACCTATACTTCTCCCTTGGGTTGTTGTCTATGTGAAACATAGAGTGCTGGAGGGCAAAGGGAGCATGACTGCGAGTGTGCAAAGAACAGATAGCCTGCTCCAGACCAAATGCAGTGACTCAGGCCATGGCAAATCTTATCTTCCTTTCAAAACTCACTCCGCAACTCATGAAGCTGAAAGAAGCTTATTTTTGTGGACAGCTAATTTTAAAAATGATAATAATGTTGGCTGGGGAAGAGTATTTGAGAGGATTTTAATTGTTATTTTATATATATATATATATATATATCTCCATTAAAGCATATGGAGCAGTAAAAAGCAATAACTATGGTTATTGTATATTTTTCCATGCAGTCTCATTACTATCAGGGCATCTGCAGTGCAAAGAATTGTGAGTACTATTTGTTTACTAAACCATTACAAGCAACCACTTTTTGGACAATTTGTAACAAAAATATCTTTGTAGCTCTTCCTTCCTCCTACCACTGCTACTCTGGCTTTGCTCCCAGACAGCTCTCCTCTTCAATACAGAAAACGTCGTTTATTACAAATCAAAATCAACACATCCCAATAATTAAAAAAATATTTGCTATGGTCTTTTATCTTTTTATTGTTCCTGTCTAGTTTGAATCTCCAATGTATATTCTATGTCTATTTCAGCAATGTTCACTTTCAAACTTCCACCTTAATAAGCAACACCTTTTGCTGTCAATAGAAGTTGGGAACTCTAACCCCAGTCAGTAAAAGACATGTTACCATGAGGGTTTTTTTCATATCAGGAGCATTTTATCAAAGGGACTCACTTGGTTGCCCTCAAGGGTCTTTGTTTCACACTGTGCAGCAGGTGCAGAAACAACAAAATGGATTAATTTTGTAAGAAACTAAAGCAAATGATGCCATGCATTGACAAATACAAATGCACTTAATAAATTCCAGGTGCTAAAGCTCTTCAGCCCAGAACTTGTCCAGGGTATCCCCTCCCTACCATACATATAAGGGGGCTCTCAGGTTCACCATCACTTCGTCTGCAAAGCCACTGCTGGCTCCTGTAAGCAGAGCCAATGCAGTGCCAAGGATAATGCCCTTTACTAAACTGCTGCCAAAATATTCAGCTCATTGCAAAATACAGTCTCTGACAATTTCAATATGTTGTTGCTGGAATAACTGAAGTCCTGTGCTACTCACAGCACTTACTGACAGCGATGTCAACATGGTATGCAGGAGACAAAGGAGGCAACAGAGCAAGGCAAGGATACAGGATGTATTTTCTTATCATGACTGAGAAGGGAAGCTGCTCTTTTAGAAGCAGCAGGGCACTGCAAGGCCAGAAGTCCAGGAGCCTGCCCTTTGTAACTCTCCAGACTCATCCTTTTCTGCATTTGTGACAGCATTTCAAAAGAACTCCTTTACATCCCATATAAATAGAACTGCATTTATCATCTCATACCAATCCATCTTTCTTCAGAGATCTCTACTCCCTGTGTAAATATGGCTACCAACATCATTGAAACCACTTTAACTCCACAACTGCACAACTTTAACTGATATGTGTGTTGTCACTAGTTCTGCACAAGTCTCCATTCTTTATAAATAGAATGCCTGGATTTTCAAGGAAACTCTGGAGCTGTAACTCTGATCAGCAGTCCTGATACAGACCTCTATTTCACTTCTTCTTTGTGCCATTAGGATGGCATGAATATTTATATTTTTATGTAAATAAGAACCAGGAAGCTTTTTAGGTTCAACAACTATGCTATTTGCTTAGGAGTTTGTTATTTCTTCCTTATTTTTTTATAATGAGTTTTGCTCTCATATGACATTTAACTTAAAATCTTACTGTCTTTGTGGGAGAGAAAGTGTCTTGTGGATATAGAAATAGCTTGTGCAAATTGTTCAGTCCTCTGGGAAAAGGGTTAGTCATTTGCCACTAGTTTCCTTATTAGCTCCTGTAAAGGATTAACAGTTACTAGTTTGAATATACTTTTTCGAAAGTAATATTTAATAAAAATTCACCTTTTACACAGCAAAATGATTAGTGAACCACTTACAGAAAATCTAAAGCCTGACAGGGAAAAAATGTCTTCGTTACTGTTCTCTTACTGTTAGTCATTACTATGAGACAAAGCCAAATGTGTGTACACGGATAGTGCACAGAATTAATTTAATTGAGAACAAAGAAACACATGGGGGAAGGATGAACAATGTTAGAGGCTTTCAGTGCTCTGCTGACTGGGATATTCAGTCCTCTGGACTCTTCCACCATTGTTAGTTTTATTCCTACAGATTCAATAAGACCTGATCCAGCTCTGTACACACAGTTCATTTACTTCTTACATGGCTTGTTTCTATGGTAATACTAAAACAGATTTCCAATTACTCATGCTTCCTTACTTAGAAAAAAACCCCAATGCCAGATGCCATAAACTAAATAATTTTAACCCATGCCACTAAAAAAGCGCATAACTTTGCATCTGGTTATGGCAGTGCATCTTAATGCTATGATTACCCAAAGTGGCCTCAGCTTTACAGGAAGAAAAAAACCCCAAGTTTTATTTCAGATCACATGGTTCCTCACTTTACCCCTCATTTCATTGCTTCCACTCCTGACAGTCACGGAAAGAACAACGTGGCTCTCTCCAGCATCTGTTACAGTGAGAGGTGCACTATGTTTTCAAAGAAGAATTACCCTCCAAGTTGCAAAGGAAAACCACTGTAAAGGGAAAGTATGGTTCAACACTGAGTTTCAGCTCAGCTTCCTAATTATTCCCTCAGGGAGCAGAATTTCTTCCAGTTGTAATTAGTGTAGGTCTGGTCCTTCAAAATAGGAGGTTTCCTGAATTCTACACGGTTTGGGGGCCACCTGTAGAGAGTGAGAAGACCTTGCATAATGGCACATTGCCATTAAAAACAGTTTTCGTAGAATCATAGAGTCATAGAATGATTTGTCAGACCTTTCCTGCTTTCCCTGAAGCTATTCAGGAACTGCACTTCCCACGGTGCTGTAGGGGTACAGGGATCAGCTTCACACTTGGTTAGGTACTATCTGTCTCCTCTGCTAAGTGACACAGACGGTGTCTGCTCGTCCATCTGCTTCTGTCCCACAGACATCATTATGATCCCAACTCTGGGTAGGTGAAGTTTCCAAGGAAAGGAAATCTTCAGCCTCACTGCTCCTCACATTCTCAGCGTATTTCCCCTCATTATCATCTCATAGGTCCCAGCAGCTGGGAACTGTCCCCATCCACAGTGAGGCTACAGTCTCCTTCCTTTTCACACAATAACTACCTTCTAAACAACAGTCCGTTCCCAGTCCATTATGACTGCTGGCCAATATTTCTCTGCTGTTGATGGCCAGTATTAGATTAATCTTGAGGAGTTTGCTTTTTTTTTCCAATTTATGTAATGACAATCCAATCCAGAAATACCACTGGCAGTTCTTGGCCTTGCAAAGAGCTTTCACACTTCGCAGGCCCAGAAAGATTTAACATCACGATTTCAGAAACCTGATTGGCCAGGCTCTTACTGATGAAAACTTATTTCATCTAATGAAAGAGAATACTTTCAAATCCTCAAACTTTAAGGTCAAAGGTAAATCAGAAGAGATTGGCCAAGACAGACTTGGGTATCCCTTTGGAAATTAGAGATTTGGTATACACTCAAGAAACCATCCTAGTAAGAAAAACATTTAGATGTGGGCCTGATATGTGGTTCATACTTAGGAGTTTTTCTGAAAGGGACCTCAGCTAATAGTTACCATTGCATAACTGCTCATAAAGAACTTGACTGCAGCATCTATTTTTTTTTCAAATGTTGCAAATTTCCTTTAAATGAATACATTTATCACCACTATCTGACTATTTCAGAGTTTGAAAAACTCTCTCCCTGGAGAAAACCATTTTAAAAGGCTGTACGTGGGTCTGACCTCATGAAGGGGGGGTCCTAACCCCTTAAATTAAATGCACTCTTAAACCTCATTCATTCATTCTAGTGATAGGGGATATCAGGGCCACAGCGAGGTTAGGGAAGAGGGATTGCTCTCTAGGGATGATGGTATAGTGAGCAAATATGTAGATACAGCTAAGAACCTCATTTTTAATGCTGGGACTAGGTTGAGGCAATTGCTACTTAACGCTGTCCTTCCCTGAGGCAAGCAGGATGAGTGAGCAGAGGACTATGCCAAAAAGTCTTGCCTTGGCCCTACTAGAAATAATGCATTAGGATAGAAACAGAAGCAAATGATCATACCATGTATTCAAACCTGCCTTTGAGCAACAGAACACAGAAGGTGATGACCTAGAGTAAGACTTTTCAGATTTCCCCAGTCAATGATTTATATACAACTCAATAAAATATTAAGTGACAGTTGATATGTTGTATCGCTTCTGTGTCACGCACACCATGTAAAATAGGCTGCGTGTATCCAACCAATTTAGCAATCCACTAATGTATTTGAGGGCTGTTTTCTTAAGGCTTTGACAGGGAAAAGACCTTCTGCAAAAATACCGTACAACATATCTATCAGATTACGTTGTTGGCACAAGACAAAGGACAGCTTTCTCAGCCTCCTTCTTTCCCCTTCCTCCCTGTGCTCTGCTCTGCTCAGAGAGCTCTGCTCCTCTAAGAGAGAGGTAACAGAATGTATATGAGACCCCATGGTCTCCAATGTGCCGTGTGTCCTGTGGGACACAGCGGTGTGCAAAGCTGCACACTCGTAGCATGTTGGTGGACTGTATGGTAAGAACCTGGCAATCTATCTTATTAATTAGTTTCAGATTAACTTATGTGTGTGTGGGATAAAGTCACCACCTGTGACTGCACAGGGCTTCCTGGCATATTGAGGCCACTTGGGTTAGAAGGTAAAACACAAATAAACACACCAATAAAGCAAGTAGAGAAATGAGCAACAGTACGAGTTGATGGTTTTCTGAGGATTTCCTCAGATGTTTCTAGTAAGGTTTGATCAAACATAGTATTTTGTGGGAAATGTGGTTTGGGAGGACAGTTGGTCAGCGAAGATGAGGGAGAAAAAAAGGTCGGAAAAAGTTTTTTTCAGCTAAAGCGGAAATTTTGTATAAAGGGAAAGAAATCACTCTCTTCTTCTGTTTGTTTCTACAAAACAACAGCTTAACTTGTCTAATTGTGACATTTAGGAAGTGCTATTATTTATCCCGATTAGTTGGGTTTTATCTGTTCTGTAAATGAAGGCTGCTCATATTTACTATAGTAGGGTATGTTGATTTCAACTCTTCCCTTTTGTTTTAATGGGAAATATATCACAGGTTTTAGGCTTCTATAAAAAAAAGAAGTCACTATTGAGAAATAATGAAGTCCTAAATGAAGAAACAGAGAAGCATCTGCAATTGGGAACAGCAAATTTTATATTCATATAGATGTATTTACATGGATGTTTGAATCTATGCCTTTGCTATGTCACACACGTGGCTTTTACTGTGGGTTTGTGTAATGGGTAAGATCCAAATGCTGACAGAAGAGCATCTAAATCAGTTGTGCATTAGAGAGACTGATGTCCCTTTTTTTCCTCCCTTAACTGCACTCACTGAAGATGATGCCGATAATTAATTAAAGCTATGAAGAATGAAAGTGAAAGGGCCATATTCCCGCCGTAGCCATGACCCTGTACTCTATTGACATAAAGGAGGTTGCAAGGTCAAAGGAATTCAGGAAAAAGCCTTTGGTAATAAATTATACTGAGATTATGTCTTGTAATCTAACTGCATCTCTTCCATCAGTGATTAGAGACCAAGTGTAAAGAGCTCTTACAAAAAATAAAAGTAATGGTTTCTCTCTGCAAGGAGAGTGTGGCTGAAGATGGACGTGCTACCCTGAGTTTCTGCAGGGCAGATTATTTGACAGCTTTTTCTGTACCTGGGCAGCTCTGTCCAGGTAACAGTTGTACCTGCAGGTGTTTCTCTTACTGTGTTTGAAGGAAAACTAGAATCCAACTGTGTTGCTTTGACCTTTATCAGCTTGCAGTTGTCTTTTGTTTTTTCACTTGCTACACAGGAATCCATACATGAGCTGCAAAGCAAGTTTCGTTGAGAGATAACCAGGAACCATCTAGTTTTAGAGATGAGACAAATACTCATTTTTAAAACCATTTTGGTAGGTTGCCTGTGCACCCCACTGCCAGATGATATCTCCACCATCGTCAGTGGAATATGCCACAAAACCAAATCGGCCACAAATGTGTCATTAGCCTGATCCACGAACTCTGTGATGCTTGAGAATGTGTATGATCCCAACTCCTCTCCACCAAGGGAAATGAAATTGGCTACAGAGGGACTACAGCAAAAAGTGGCTGTTTTTGCAGCAGTGGTCCTTATGCCCATGCTGGCATTGGCACAGACCATGTGAAGGGAAGGAAACACATATCATGATGTCTACAGAGAGAACAGCCTCCTTGTTTGTGTAGATGACTGATAATTCCCCAGATCAGAACTTATACAGATCTCATCATGAGCCTCTCTAGTTTTAAAAATCCTTGTTTCTGGGCATTCAATACCTGAGGGCTCTGGGAGATGGTATCCATCAGATCAGGCTGTTTCAGCTTAGGAAATCACAGGTGTGCAGGGTACAGAATGAGCCACGCTGCCCACTCGGTCCAGTGATGATGGATACGAAAGCACTTGGCCACAGCGGAGACCAAATAAACCTCTCACCTATGATGCTGTGAGCTTCAAGCAGGAGAGAGGGACCAGTCAGGAGTGACCTGCAGCTAAATGTCCAGACCACAGGGTCCTGAGTCAGCAGTTCTCCTCGTAGGCATTACACTGGATGTGCTCAGAGACAAGGAGATGTTTTTTAGCTTGACTCTGTCTCTCTGCCCTGCAGCCTCCCTTGTACTGCAATGAAGATTACAGTTCCTGAAACACTTAGTCACACACTGATGACAAAACCATCCACCAGGACCTCAAACACTTCTGTGTGGAGTCCCAAAGAAGATCATACAAAAATAGCATATCTTTTGATCTTCAAACTCGGTTAAATGCAGACTGCAGATGCACTAAAATCCTCTAATTGTTCTGCAGGCACAAAAATAGGTTTCTTGTCACTATGACATGAAGCAACAGGATTAGGACAACATTCAGGTGTTTTCAGACAGAACCAAGAAACCCAGGATATTCCTTTGGCTTTGAGTGGTAGGTTTTTGAGGTTTGGGGGTTTTTTTGCTACTCTGCACTCTGCATTACCTGAGAACACATATTTTGGGTTTCCCTACCTGGGAGGTGCGTGTGACCTCCAAAAAGGAGCAGTGCTCATGAGCATACTTGACCTCCAAGCCCAGTTTAATAGTTTTAGCATCGTCTCTTCAGCTGTGCAGAGCAGTGCCAGTGGCATGGCTCTGTCACTGCTCTTCTGCCATGAAAGATCCAACTGCCATGAGCCCTACTCTGTACACTTCAGAGCAGCTGGTCTCAGCCCACTCAGTGGTGATGAAACCCTCTGCACCTCAGCTTTGGCCCTAACATGCTCCCAAAGCAGGAGCTGGTCTCTTTTCCTAGCAATGGGAAGGGCTGGAGTATCTACAGGTATCCCACATCATCATTTCTAGACTGCCCTTTCTGTCAGTTAACTGGGATAACAGAGCTGCAGTACCAGGTCTGTATGGGGTCTGTGCATCCCCAGTGACATGGGGTCCCTTCAACTATGCAGCAGGAGAGGTTCCATAAACATTGGAAAAAAGGCTGGTTCCCAGCCCTGCTCCTTCACACAGCATTCCTCAGAAAGGTCAGAAGGGACCTTGAAGACCATCTAGTTCCCAGCAGGGACACTTTCCACTAGATCATGTTGCTCAAAGCCCCATCCAACTTGGCCTTGAATGCTTCTGGCATGGGGCATTCACAACCTCTGTGGGCAACCTGTTCCAGTGCCTCATTAACCTCATAGTAAAGAATTTCTTCCTAATACCTAGTGCTTTCCCAACTCTAAAATAACAAGGTTGTAGCAAATTCAAGTAATTTATTTCACAGCTTTGGGGCATTCCCCCCATTTTAAATATGTGCCCTAACATAATTCACAGGGGAAATATCAGGTGTCATTACAAGGGAGACAAGGCTCTGCGCAGCTTCTCAAAGCCTTAACTGATAGTTGCTGTCACAAAAATAAGAAAAACCAACCTACACAGAGATCATCTCCCCTCAGCATTTACGGCTACATGACACAGAGTTTAACAGCATAAACCACTAGACTCTATGTGGGCAGGACTTGACTAATAGTCCATCTGTGGAGCAAAGAACTAAAGATAGGGTCTGACAGCTTCTCTGGCTAGCTCAGTTTTCTGGAGCAGGTGGGACGGCTTTGCTGCAGGGGGTGCTTTCGGAGAGCCTGTGGAAATCAGCAACTCCTGTAGAGTCGGTTCTTGGGAGATTCCTAGGGGAAGCCGGCCATGCGGGGCGATGCAAGAGCTGCTTCCCAGCCCCAGCCCCAGCCCCCGCGCCGTCCGAGAGCTCTGGGGCGCCCGGGGACCGGCGGCTCGGGCGAAGCCGCGGGGGCTGCACGGCTGCCGGGAGCATCGCCTCGCACGGGTCCGGCTGCGCTCACCTGGGAGCCGCCAGACCACCTGGAGCTTCACCCTGCACCGAAGGGAGAGCAGGAGAGAGGGGGAGAGGAGGAGGAAGGGAAAAAAAAAGAAAAAAAAATTAAAAAGAAAAAGTGAAAAATAAAAACAGCAACAAAGTAATAAAAATAGTAATTGCAATGATAAAAATAGATGCACCCAGGCGCGGGTTGATGCCCTGTCTCTCTCGGCAGTGCATCCAACGCCCCGGGCAGGGTGCTGTTCCCGAGGCAGGGACGGGCACGGTCCCGGGGCCGCGGCGCCTCCCGCGCGGGGCGGAGCGGAGCGGAGCGGGGCGGGGGGGGCAAGGCCGGGGGGGCG
>VXBA01004042.1:320072-359913 GCA_013399895.1 Serilophus lunatus | reverse complement strand
GTGAAATTTCAGTGCTGTGGCGGTGCTAAAACAATCTCGTGACTCGAGCCGAGTCCGCTATCCTGTGGCAGTGAAGCCAGAAAAATCCTTGGAGTGTTACGCAGAGTTGCATCGCTGGGGGTAATTAGTATTTAGCGGGTTGAAGGACTGAGGAGCGTGTTTGTGTGTTTGTTTTGTTGCTGTGAATAGTTGGGAAGCAGAAGAGTTGTTGACTGGCTCTGCAGCGTGTTGTGCTTATGAATTTAAAATCCTTCGGCAGATAACTGATTTGCCATCCTTGCTGAGCTGTGAGCATCCAAAACAGCTTATGGTAACAGAGGCTTGAAAGGAGCTTTCCTTTGGTGTGCTGCATGGAAGTGAAGCTTCGTGATAAATAAATCCCCTTCCAGGGAATATGCTTAAAAGCCTGGTCATTCAGCATGCTGCATTCACGGCCAAGGGTGACAGCTCCTGCGAGGAAGGATGCAGCACTACAGGCAGATGTAAACACTACCTAAAGGTACAAGCTTCCCATGCAGTAGTGGCACAAGTGAGATTGTGTTAAAAAAAAAAAAAGTTACTACCAGTTTTTCATTTTAAACGTCTTCTTCTGCTAATTGAAACAAACAACCCTCTGGCGCTTTCTGTAGTGAGCGAGTTGTAGTCCTTTTTGTATTTGCTTCCTAAAGGGATAGTTGCTTCTTATCTGTGACTCCAAACTGTGTAACAAATGAATCGAGGATAATAATATAAGCTCATAACTTAACATAGTGAGAAATCTAAAGTGGTAAAGAAGATAAAAACTTTTTACAGGAAATATTGTAGCAATTTTTGCTATGTTTTAAGAGAAGAAAAATACTGAGACTGAGATGACATTTGAGAAGTGGAATAGCAGAATAGTATTTGAAACAAAGCCTCGTGCAGCTCAAAGGTTATTTTGGTACGTTGCACTTGCTCTTCAAAAGACAATCTCTTTTAAAAGTCAAATGAACTGTGTAAAAATTTCTACCAGAACAGTATTGGAGGGTAAATCTAATCAGGGTTCCGATTGCTTCAATGAAGAGCTAAGTATTTAGAAGTACCATCTCAAGGGCATGTTGAGGTATTTATTATTCACCAGCTGTATGAGCAAGTGTACACACTGTCATATCAGGATGCCCAGGCCACGAGCCAAATGTTAATGTCTTGTGGGCTTGGTGTCTGAGGTACCTATGCCTTTTGGAGATGTTTCAAAGGCAGGAAAATAGGGACATTTATTACACAAATGTATGCTCCTTGAGCAGGTCCAGTGGAAGGCTGTGAAGGGACTAGATTAAGGAGCTGGAGTTTACAGAAAGGCTGAGAGAGTTGTGCCTGTTAAGCCTGAGAAGAAACCTCTGATAGGGGACATTATTAATGTCGCTAAGTATCTGAAGGGAAGGTGTCAAGAGGATGGAGCCAGGCTCTTTTTGGTGCTGCCGAGCAATAGGACAAGAGTCAACGGGCAGAAACTGAGGCACAGGACTGCCATCTCGACATGAGGAGAACTTCCTTGCCGTGTGAGTGACTGTACACTGGAACAGATTGCCCACAGGGGTTGTGGAGTCTGCCTCACTGAAGATACTCAAGAACCATCTTGACACAACCCTGTGCCATGTGCTCTGGGATGACCCTGCCTGAGCAGGGAGGTTGGAACACTGTGGTCCCTTCCAACCTTACCCGTTCTGTGATTCTTCAAGGTTCTTCTTCCTGTAGCATGCCTTTTCCTCTGAGAAGCAAAAAGACCTCTTGTGTCATTGCTATTTCTACTCAGGCAGGAGAAGGTTCCTGTCCACAAGGCCAGCAGGAACTGCTCACCTGGGAGGACATAAAGTCTGTCTCAATTGCGTTGGAAATAACCTGTGCAACGAAGATGTTGACTGGTAGCCTGGGGCTGGAATGGTTATTTCAGCCTTATGATTTTGTTCGTATCAGTATAATCTGATATTCTATCTAAGGCCCCTCTTTGACGATAGAACTCTCAGGTTTTTTCCAGCTCTTACAAGTGTTCTCAACTGTTTATCATTGTTGCTTCTTTTTGACTATTCCTCCGAATGCCAGTGAAGTATTTATTTTTTTTAAAATTACATCCCCTCCCCCCACCTCTGCCTCCCAAATAGATAATCACAGTAATTTATTGCAGTGGTTTAACCCCCGAAAGCAACTGAGTACCACACAGCCACTGGCTCCTGCCCACCCTCCCCCACCCCCAGTGGATCGGGAAGAAAAAGTGAACCTCATGGGCTGAGAAAAGAACAATTTAAGGATTGAAACAAAATATAATAACAACATACTACTAATTATATTAAATATGCTGTCCTGGCTGTGCTTCCTCACGGCTTCTTGTGCAGCTCCTCACTTTGCAGAGCAAGAGACACTGAAAAGTCCTTGGCTTAGGGTAAGCATTACTTGGGAACAGCGAAAACATCAGTGTTATCAACATTATTCTTATACTAAATCCAAAAAACAGAGCACTGTACCAGCTACTGTCCCAAACGGGGACATTTAATCATTGAAAAACAAATTTAGGGGCCTTCAAAATTACTAAAACTCTGGCCAAAACGTGTCATTCAAATTTACCTTAGAATAGCTTTTATCCTGACTCTTCTCTTAAGCCTTGTGACACTGAAATCTTAATACAGTCAAATTGTTTTGTTTTGTTTTTAAATAGCTTAATTCCAAAAGAGGGAGAAACATTAGACTAATGCCATTAGCTGAACGGAATGCATTTTTTCCCTCAGGCAGCTCTGGAGGCTGATACTGTATCCTGTTAAAAACTGCAGGTGGTTGTGTCAGACCCAGCTGGGCTGTGCTAGTGTTGGCACGAGGTACGGGAGGAAGAAGTGCGGTTGGTGCAGAGAGCCCCCGTGGGAGCAGTGCCGACTCATCGCTCCGAGTCACTGGGGGCCCAAAGGCCAACTGCGGCATGGCGGCACATGTCGTGGTGTTGGGTGAGGTCTCAGTGAGACCCAGAGCCTTTCAGCACCTTCGTGGATATTATTTATTTTGTGCAGGTATAGGTACACGTGTAGGTATATAAAAGTCACTGTTTTGGCTTAGCTCCCCCGAGGATAGCTACAACTGCCGATGTAAAATCATCGCAGCTTCAGCGGGGCTTGGTTTGGCGCTGATGGAAATGTGGATTTGGGGTGTTCCTTGTGCTGCCTTTGCCACGGGGTGGCTGCGGATCCTCCCTGCTGACAGCCTCCACAATGCCTGTCTCTACGAGCAGTGAACTTAAGAGCAATGGGTGCTCTGAGGGCAGCACGAGAAACTGTGGGGTGTAATCTGCCTGCAGGTAAGGTGGGTGGGAAGAGAGACTCAGGCAAGGTGGTGATCTCAAGGGGTTTGAAAAGTCACTTCGTGGACTGTAAGAAAGAGGCAATGACTCATCATCTACCTTTGGGAAAGCCAGGTGAGGGGAAAGGGTTCTGGCAGCAGGGTTCAGGGGGCAGGAGAATGCAAAACCTGAACTGCAGGGAAAGGATCCCAAAACCAAGGAAGCTGTCAGGGAAAGCCATTATTGTATTATCTTCTAATTGGATTTCAGAAGAATTTCATGTTGCATTTGTCCCTGATGAGCTGAGGCGTTGCCCCAGTGGGCAGTCGCAGGACAGGCAAGATTAGGGCACAGACCTGTTCTGGGAGCAGTGCCCAGTGTCGGCAGCCAGCAGCAAGGCAGCACTATGTATATTATGACAATGTCCAAAAAGTGTTTTAAAAGGTCTGACGGAAAGCAACCGTGCTAACAGAGTCCCCAGAGCAAGAGCAGAGCTTCAGGAGGAGCAACTATGCTCCTTGCTTGTGCAACTGCTGCCCTAAAGAGGGAACAGGTGGTCTGGTAAAGATGCCTGATGGTAGTAAAGAGAAGGAGAAAGTGTGGTAGACAAGATGAAAACATGAAAAAGTTTGTGGGGAGAACCTCAGTGATCCTGACTGATTGCCTCTTCAGTCTCAAAAACTCTTGCATCTTACGTCAAAGAGTTTTGCAGTCAACCAGCTTCATTACACTGAGCCCCAAATTTTGAATTTTTCCTACTTATAGTTTAGGAATGGTTCTAGTCTTTACAGGAGCTTAATCTTTAACCTGGTCTCTTCTGAGAATGGCTCACCTTGTTACTTTTCCAGCTTGTAGGAAGAAACCAGTAGTATTTCTTCAGCAGGGCAATTTGAGATACCGGGTATGCCACTTTCTCAAGTTTAGTCTTTTCCTTAAATGATAAAATTAGTAGGGTCCTAATAGTGGATAATCTACCATACACGTAAGTGAAAAGCTTTCATGTTGGTCTAATTACCCATGCCAAACCACATAAAACCCAACAAGTTTCTAGAAAGTAAAAATGCTGCATAGATTTGACATGTAAGAAGGATGTAACATACAGATCTATCAGCTGTAAGCTTCAGACACCTAAATTATTTTAATATAGTAAATCTTGATAGAATTGTGGAAGTCAACAGAGAAAATCTTTCATCTCGCCACATGGTTAGTTTATGCAACATGCAATGTGGATTGGCTGAATTTCTTCTCAGGCTGCTCCTTCCAGAGAAATGTTATTAAAATAGTCTTTGATCTGGTAACCATTTTATGCCTCAATTAATACTGGCTTAAATATAGAATAGTGACAATCTTTTTACAGAGTTTGAATCAGATCGCAAGCAAAGTGTGTCTAGTTTTATCAAAGAAAAAGAATGTGTTTTGTTTGGTTTTCCCATACCCAGACTAAGTAGAAACTCTTACTATTGAAGCTTCCTTGCAATGTGGCACTTGAAACTAACCTCGGATCTGATGACTCATCTCTGCTGTGAATGTGGCATCCCTTGACAAGCTTACAGTTCTGAATCCAAGAATATTTGCAAGCCATATGCAGAGATCCAGGCTAAGAGGCAAAATGGGAGCAATAGATGAATACCTCTCTTAATTTCCATAAGCATCTTGAGTTCATCATGTCTGATATTTATTCAGAAGACATCACCTTGCAGGAGTACCTGCAAATGCAAATATTGTTTGGCAATGTTTAGGTGGTTTGGATTAAATGGCCAAATAAACACATTTCCAAACACCTGCAATTGTTGTCTGCTCTGCTTTGTAAAACTGGAAGTAGCTTATTGACAGATGGCATGAGCACATCATTAGAATTAATAGACCTGTACACACAAAAGGAGAACAAGGGACTTCTGTTTGTAATTAAGGTAATCACAGAGGCAGCGGAGAGCTCCTGTCGTATCACTGCTTAAACTCCAGCTACCAGACTGCACCAAGAGAGCAAACACTTTCGTTGGCATTTGATGCTCCATACAGCATTGTGTGCTTTGGAGCGTCCCTGAAGTGGTTAGTGGTCAGGGTAGGACATCCCACTCCTGCAGTTCTGTTCCACTGCAACAGATTAGTCTGCAGGTCTGCTGTAAAGCTAAGTAACTTGATTACCAAACAAGTGGGTATTTAAAAACCCTGACATAAATAAAGTGCAACACAAACAGACTAAAAGCTGTTCAGTTAGTTATTTTCTGCTAACTTTTGCATCATTTTCTCGCAGATCAGGTTCTCAGATGTTATTAATTGCAGTAACTTTTTATAGTCAGTGCTGCTCTTTTCAACTCCATTTAACCCTTTAAATCTCTCATAAATTTTGTTGTCTATCATAATAATGATAAATATTTCCAAAAAAACCGTGAAATGTAGAGATCCAAGAGACTAGGAACTGGAAATTGTTTGTGAACATCTTTATTAGCAAGCCCCAGGAAGTTTTTCTAGGAATATATGTTTCTGTAGTGGAAGCAAGAGTTGTGAAGTGCAGCTGAAATCAGTCTGGGGGATATCAGAGGAAAACTGAATTTGCTGAAGTTTTGAACAGCAGCTCTAGGTGGATTTTCTCTTTAAAGACTTTTGAAGGGCAGATTAAATAATTGTAGGTGATGACAAAAACCTTTGTTAAGTAAACAAAAAATCTGGGCTTCCAGCCACTTTGGGGTCGTTGGTTTTGCGCCTGGAAAGCACCCTGCATCCATTCACTGCTGCTCTAGGCTGCACCCGTGGAGTGTCTGTCTTTTTCATTTTAGGAGAAATTTCAGGAGATTTTTCACATTCTTTATCTGTGATGTGTCTCTGCCCCTTAGCTGCATCCTGACTCCACAAAATTGGCAGTTTATTCTGTAAATTTGCTGTTTTCCTCCCACTAGCCTTTGTCCAAAACTATCCCCTTCTTTTTGCAGGATCATAGAAAGGTGTGGGTTGGAAAGTACCTTTAAAGGTCGCCTTTGTTCCAAGTCCCCAGCCCTGGGCAGGGAAAGGGGACCCAGGGGCTGAAACCACCACGCTTTAACAGCTGAAGGATTGCACCACAGAGACTCCCCACTGGGCCTGTAGTGTACCTGGAACCCTTGCTTTCACCAGGCAGAATCTTGGTTGCTGTTTGATGCTGTCTGTAAATGAATTCTTCCTAATGTCTAACCTAAGCCTCCCCTGGCACAGCTTACGACTGTGCCATCTTGTCCTACTGCTGGTTGCCTGGGAGAAGAGACCGACCCCCACCTGGCTACGACCTCCCTTCGGGTACCTGTAGAGATCTGGTCCACTAAATTTTAGCCATTTCCTCTGGTTATAATGACAAAAAGTGTGATTACACTTACAATTAGATCTGCATAATGCTGTGTTTGCCATTAGGATAGTAATAAAGAAGCTCTGGCAGGCAATGTAGGTGTGATATCACCTTGGTAAAAGCTGTTGGTGGTATTTAGAAAATAAGGCTTGTTTATCATGCAGAAGGTTTGTTAGAAGTGAATCCCGAGCACTGAGTACTTTATCTATTGATTTTAATTGCTAGCTGCTACAGGTGAGACTATACTCCATTTCACCATTTGACGTTTCAGTACTGAGATATAAGTACCACCAGCTAAACCAGCAGGTCCTTTGAAAGGTAAAGCACCATCTCTGGTATCTTCCCAGTTCTGTATTTCTAAGCAGAGAGTGATTTCAAGCCCTGGCCTAGGAGGTGCATCTGTACAGTGTGAACTGCACTGAGCACAACGCACCAGTACTTGTGTCCTGATTTCTGGTCTTGCTCATCTCCTGTGATACTCCTCCTCCTTTCACCCGCACCTGTGGATCTCCCCATTCTGTCTGGGAACATCAAATCAAAAGAAGTGAGAGTTCAACCAAGAATGTCAGAGCTGACCTGTTTAGTCAGTTGTTGCTGCAGTGAATAGAGAGGAAGTCAGCCCACGGTGAGCACCTCTGCTAGAGGAACTCACAGGGGTAGGAAAAAAAATGAGCTTGTCTCCATTTCTCCCAACTTTGCACGTAAATAAAACTGCTTTCTTTTTTCTTACATGCGAACTCACCGAGATTTTGACTTTTCCCCAGAATCACTGCACTTTCTCTAAAAGGTGAGGTAGTTTTATTGCCTTTGGAGAATGCTGCAGAATTTTTGAATTCATGTACAGCAGAGCATGCGATTACAGGCTTTCAGGCACAGCAAGGGACATGGGTATCTGTCCTTTAAGTATGGCTTTTACAGTCAAAGATCCTTTATCTTGCTTGTAGAGGTACAGAAACAATGAAACGTGAATGCTGAAGTTTATCATGCAACATTTCTTTTTGCAATGAAGGCAGTTTTTTTCCTCCATCCGACACACCAGGAGTATCTAATGTTACAGTAAAAGTTCCACGTGGATATATACACATTTTAAAGACCAGTTAGCATTTTCAGACAGAAATGGTCCCATGAAAGGAGATGAACCTTCTTGTAATACTTTTTACAGTTAAGATTTGGCACAAGTCACCAATTCTCAAGAAAATACCTTGACTCTTCATATCAAGATGGAACAATCACTTCAGCTTACATACAGGAAATGTTGGGCATAATAGTCATTACTTGCACAGATCTTGTTAACAAGAACATAATTTCCTAATCGCTCCCTTGAAAGCAAGCTCAGATGATAGAAGCATAGTTGAGCTCCTGCCAAACACCTCAACAACTCTGATTTCACACCCAGGCTCCTGCAGGAGTGTCAGGATAACCTCAACTATTCAGTGGGGGGAAAAACCCCAAACTTAAGGCCTAGGTTTATAGTTCCTCAAACTTGTACCCTTAAATACAAAAATTACCAGTTGGGATAGTACAAAAACTTAAAAAACAAGAGTGCAGTCATCTAGATGTGTTTGTATTACACATCAAAGCAATATTTAACCCTGCAGGCAGTATTGCATTATTGGCAACATCCTAATCTATCTCCCCATCCCCTTGAGAGAAAAGACAGTTGATTTTTTTTTTAAGGTACAGAGTAGTTATAGGACCAAAGAACATATTCTAATATTTATTGGTGGTGTTCTCTCCATAGTGAGGGCATGTTTGTGATTTAGTGAGTCATGCAAAGGGCTTTGATCTTGCATCATCTTAATTATGTAAGTGATGAAAGCAAGAGCCTTCACTGGTGGTGGAAGCTTGTCTTAAGGTAATGCAAGGGGATATTGCTGCAAGTTCAAGATGTGTTGGTTTTCAATATGTGCATCTCTAATGCCAGTAAACACTAAAAGTGATAGACTTCCCTCAGGTTGTTTCAGCAGTGTTTTTAAAAAGCATACAGCTGAGCAAGTTCATCCACCAAATGTCCGCAGATCATGTTGCAGGAACAGCAAATATTGAACACAACTTCAGTTCTATTTACCTACATTTTCCCCATTACCTTGTGAAACTATCAACTAGTTATTTACTTTTTTTAAACAAAGCAAACAAACAAGAGCACATGGCAAGGTGACAAAATTATTATTTTGCTTCAGAGACTATTTTTTTAATTGGGTTTCTAAATAGGATGAAGGGTGGAGCTAGTCATTTAGCCACACCCATGGTGAGGTTTATAAAGGGAAGTTATGTAGGGGAAGCTCTTTTCTACCAGTCTATGGCAAAGAGCAGTTTTACTTGTCTGAAAAAAAAAAAACAAACCCTACTATGTCAAGGTTTCATAAAGGTTCCCGTAGTGGGGATGCTCCTCTAAATGAATCTTTGAAACAGCAAGGTAAGGTAAGTCATGGAGTCTGCTTTACTACTTTAGTTCATTTTTACACATATCTGTGGCAGAGAGCAGAGTATTACTGTAATTTCAGAAGTCTTTGTTTTCTCTGCCATGTGCAATTGAAGTTTTGTTCTCGATGGCTTAGTATTTCTGTATCACTAACTCAAATGGAGAAAGAAACAACCTTAAAAATTCTCAAACTTGCTAGAGTTTGGAGAGATTGTTTTTTGTCTTAAGGTGGTTATGCTTTCATGACTGATGACTTTGAGGCTAATTTGCACGCCCTGCCCACAACACTGAGGTTAATGTGGCTGTTATAATTGTGCTGTTGTTTGTCAGTCATACCAATATTAATTTCTCAAACTTACAAATAAAAGATACGCTGTACTTTATTGCACAATTGCTGCGACTTAGTCATGACTTCTTGATACACCCAAGAATCCTGTTACAATTTTTGGTTTGTACTGCATCCCAGATTCCTTACATACACATGCACAGGATTGCTTATGAGTTGCTCTGTTGAGCAGAGGTCTCCTGAGTTACTGTGGATGTTCCTCAATGAGATCAGGTGGTATAAAAGTTTCTTTGCTATTGAACACAGGTGGTGTTGGTACAGTAACTGAGGACAGGTCTGTATCAGTTTACAAGATGACTGGGTGAAATCTTTCATACCTGTCAAGTCATATGCATTCTATCAAAAAGTGATCACAACAATGCAGAGTGTGTAGCATGGATGTGACAAGAACTCTGGTCAGTGTAAAAAAAACCTGTCTTGTTACACTGGTTGCCTTACTCGGGGTTTATTGCTGATGTGATGGTAAAGCAGAACTGTGAGGAAGTGGAGCAAGGGGGATAAACCTTAAAAGTACTTTTTAGGAACTCCTTTCAGGCCTCTAGAAAAACAGAAGGCAGTGCAAATTTCTTTGAAAACTTAATGAGCAACTTTTCTTCCACCTGTTTTTCTCTCATGAACCTTCCATATAGAAGAAGTCACTAATATTTTTTGTTACTCATTGCATCCAAAACATGGGAAGTATTTGAGGGGCACTAGGCTACTAGTTGTTCTCAGAATATTCCAGAATAACTACCATGGGCTACAAAAATAATGAAAGTAATGGTTTCCACAAAACTGATGGTGTTGGTGGACTGTCTTTTTCAAGCTGTAAGCAAAACTGTGAATTAATGTAGTTGGCAGAAAGCTGACTGATGGCCTCGTGGGCAAAACACCGTAAGTTGCAGAGGCCGTCAGAGTGGTTTAACTTTGTGTGATTAGTAGACATGAGAAAATAAATGCATCTTGCATTTGAATAGGCACTTGTTCCACCTTGATAATGCCGTGGTTTTTTGTTGGAGCTTTTGCTGTCAATATTCAACTCGTAGGATGCTTAACTTTGAGCAGTGTGATCATTTCTGCTTTTTACCATATGGTTTTACTGATATGTAACTAATTATGGCTGTGCTGGATTGTGGTGAGATGAGCCCTTGGCTTTATCCAGTGCCATTCTTCCGGGATGATGACATGTTGCAGTTAGATTGTTTGTAGGTATTTTTAAGAGCATGGCATTTATTTTAAGTACCACATTGTTAAAAAATATTTGCTAGTATCTTTTCTTGCATTAATACAGCAAATTGGGGAGTTGAAGGAAAAGCAAAATACTGTTGATACTGGCAGAGAGTCTTACATGTCTCTGCTCTTGGATACTTTTTATGGGTTTTCTGAATCAGGGAGCAAGCTGAAGTTTTTTCAAGTGTGTAATGTAGTGTTGCTTACTTTTTTACATCATTCTATAGCTTAACATATGTTTGTAAATTTGGTGACCCCTCTAAGCAGGGATTAAAGTGTCTTGGAAAGCAGTATTTATGGAATACTTACCTAGCATAATTCTGACATTAACCTGCTGCTCAGCAAAAATGAGTCAAGGGACACCAACTGTCCTATGGCTGATTATTATATTTGATAAATTCAGATAAATCTTCAAACGACAAGCCTTTGGGTGCCACCTTCTTCTTCTGATTTGATTTTTGGAGCCACATATGTACGAAATGCAGAAAGTCCATAAAGATGACGCCTTGGTGACAGGCTGACTAGTGAAAAGATGGCCAATGGCAATCTCTTAGTGACTTCGTTCTCTTTGGGGCGGTGTGTGAAGACTGACCCTGACAGTGGGCAAGCATGATATTCTGTTATTCCCTTCACATTTCAATACTTCTGCTATCAGAAGATTCAAGTGCAAAAATTCACGTTATTTGGGTGGATGCCAAAATTGTCTGGCTCTGGATTCTCCCTCCTTAATTCATGCATGGTGACACGAGTGTGTTCAGAGCCGAGCTGGAGGAGCTGGATGTAGAGTGACTTGCATTTTTGGTTGGGATGACTGCAGGGGTGGTTGTGGAAAAGAGTCTGGAGTGGGTGGCTTGAGAGGGCCCAAAGGGAGGATGTAGGTTCCCAGGAGGATGTGGCAGGCAGAGTGGAAGGGGAGAGAGACCATGACATCAGCAGCTTTTGAGTCTTGGCCCAGCCTTTAAATGTTGCTGAGCCTGCATGCTCTTCAGTGTCTCTCCTTTTTTCCCACCACCTTTTCCACTGCCACCAAGAAAGTGAGTTTTCTGACTCCTGGATGAGGACAAAAATGCATTTTTGTCTATGTTCCTCAGTCAGCCAAAGTGAGAAGACTGAGGCTGACTTGGCTTAGCTGAGTGCCTTACTGCTTTATGAACCAGCACACCACTAAGGAATCTTCTGCTATTTATTTAGGTTGTGGAATCCTGAAATCAGATGGGTTTTGCAGATCCTAAAATCACTGCAGTTTCTTCAGCATCTCTGGATTTCCTTAAATAATACATTTTTTCCTAGGACAGTGCTGCCAGAGGAAAGAGTCAGCTGTCTTTTTTGCCCTAGAGTAGTTCCAGTCAAGCCAAGTTGTTGAGTTTGAACAGTAAGTCTTGTAGACTTGCAATTTTTCAGGTTTTTTCCACCTGACATACATGTAGGAAACAATTTCCATCACAAGGAAGAAGCCTGAAATTCAGCTCCTTTGTGCAAGCTGCAAGGGGAGTTGCAAAGGATGTCGTATGTAATGAAACAATTCTTAGATAACTGAGATCTGAACAACAAACTGAGAAAGAAATATAACTGCCAGTCAGATGTCACTTGGCCTGAAAAAATGTTTTTTGGTGTGTGTTTGTAAGATGCTTGATGCCACATCAGGTAACAGATAGGACCAGAATCCTGTGTATGACTTCAGGATGATGTGTCGTCTCTGCTGCAGCAGTAATGTTTCATTGGGATGCACGGACTACAGGCAACATGTGATCTTGTTGGAAAACCAGATAGAGGAATCCTGCGATTGGCTTGTCAAATGACAGGGAACTTATTCTGTAGCTATGGAACAGACAAACAAGAAATGTTTGTCTGACTGATGGCAGTGATATCTCTTGTCTCCCTTTGAAAGGAACGTGTAGCTACTGGTACAGTTCTGTCCATTAAAACATTGTGGCACAAAGGGCTTGATGGTGCTTTGTTTCAGCCATTCACTGTGTGCTATTCCAAGAAGTTTGAAGTGCTGCCATCTGATCTTTGTCCGTGAAGACATTTTTCCAGGTTTTATTGGTTTCAGTGGTACTTGAGAAATCATAAATAAAATGTGTATGTTTATGCAGTACCCTAACTGTATTCATTTAAGTCCATTAAGATTGGTGGTACAGGGCCTCTGGGTTGTTTCCTGTATATTACCAGCTGTAGAGTGTGGTGTTTATGTATAGTTTTTTTTCATGGTGACCTGTTTGCATTTGATAATCTGCTGATAAAACTTGAAATTGCAGGCAAAGGTTTTCTCAGAGTGATGTTTGCTGTAGAACCGAAAGGCATTTCTGCATTTCTCATAGCACTGAGTAAACAGGCTGGTTCTGGAAAGTGCTGGAGGGCCCACTCAGAAGTAGCTGATGGGAGCTGGGTATCAGTCCGGATGCTTGTGGAGTGTAGAGGGGCCTGAGCTTTATGGGGGAACCACCCACTCCTGTCTCTTATATGAGCATAAATGAGGTGTTAGAGGCCTCCAGCCCATAAAACTGATTTTATTAGAATATAAAAGTATGTGTGAGAATAAAAAACACCAACAGGAGAGAAATCTTGGTCGGTGAGATTAAAGCTCTTTAGTAATATATACCTTCCATGCCTGATGTAACCTGTGTAGTAGGGTCGTTCCCTCCTATCTTTAGTTCTCTAATGTTTTTTTCTTCTCAAATTGAAGAAATTCTACACTGTTCGCAGGCTAGTTTCTTTTCACTTCTTGCTGTGTTTGCCTTTTGGTTCAGGTCCCTGGCACGAGCCCAGTACTTAGCTTGAGCATCTGCCATTGTCCACTTGCTCCTCACATTGACCACAGAGGGGTTTCACTCCCATCTTAGCCCCTGGAGTGCAGTCAAATAAACAGCTCTCTGTGTGTATAAACATAAAAACTCTTTGAGTTGGATTCCCTTGTTATGTCACTGGGTGCCTTTCCACTGGTATCAAGCAGAGACAGGCTTACCTCTTCTGGGATGTGGACTGACAAAATGCATGGCTTTATTCCAGACTAACAAAACTACTGTAAAGGAAGCACTAACTTGTGTTCCAGGATTTATTGATTTCTTAGCGTCAGAGAACTGTTACATTGGCTTGCACATCCTGGTTTCCTGCGTGGAATAGTAGGGGAAGGAACATAGCACTTCAAACAAGAAAGTTGTAAGCATCTCTACTGACTAAGGAAAGCAGGAGTATTCCTAGGATTAAAAATAGTGCCCTTCCCAGAATAGCATCATGCCACCTAGTTAAAGTTGGGGCAGTTTCTGTTGTAGTTCTCTTTGCACATCTCGTATGTCAAAATATATTATCTTGATAATGTTCGTATTTTGGAAATTCAGCATCAATGTGTCATCAAAAAGGAGTAGGAGAGCTGAGCCCTGACGTCTTGTCTAGGATACAGCAGTTTCTCAAACCCAGCACATCTTGGCTGAGGGAAAACAGAACACCACTGAAGTTAAATGATGTGCTTGTGCTTTTGACAGGCAAACGGCATTTAGTTTGATAAGGTGCCAAACACTGTCATTTGAGAGTGTTGCAAAGACTTCCAGCTGTCTTGCATATGCTAACTAAATATCTGGGTGATATGGAATTTATCCCTGTGAGTATTTCACCAGAAGTGACCTTGCCTGATCTGGTGAATTCAAGCTCGAGTGCAGCTTTGCACTCTCCTGTTAATATTTTTGACCAAGGCTGCATTTCTCTGAGCATCCTGCCCAATGCTGAAGGGAAGGAATATGTTTTCACAGCCAGGCTCTCGTCTCGGTTGCCTCCCTGCTTGCTGTGGGAGATGCTGCCCTGCTCTGTTGACTCATGTGGAAGGTGTGGCATGTTTTGACCAGGAATGGAAGGGCGTAAGAGAGTTGCAGCAGAGTGCAGCAGACTCAGAGATAGGCCCTGCAGGGAAATCAATTTTATGGGAAAGCGTAGGTTGGATCTTGGATTTTTGCTATGTGAGTTAACAAGCAAGCTGACTACCAAAAAGGGAGAAAAATTGGACCTGGACCACAACCGTACATAAACTGCTCACTGGCTTGGGAGAGACAGACCTGCTTCCAGCTGATGCTGAATGCTTTAGCTGTGAACACAATGCAGCTGCTCATTTGTTCCACAAGTTACTACCTTGATTCACCTTGGGCATGTTTGTTTCAGTAATGTCTTGTTACAGAGACTTCCAACAGCTGACTGATCTTGCTGAAACGAGAAGGGCTTTGTTAAATGGGTGCATGCCTGGGAAATAAGGATTACATTTTCAAAAGTTTTATTCGGAGCCCATAAATGCAGGTTCACCCTTTATACATGTATTTTCTATCTAAAACAGTTTAAGCAGTTAGGCTTGAAAATATCTGATAATTGCCATCTCCGAGCCCTTAATGCAAATAGAAGGAGTTTATGCAAGAGGAGATGTGCCAAGTGCTCTTTCAGGTTCAGCTGAAAGTCACTCTGGTCATTCCAAAGAAAAACACCTACTAGGAAACTACTAGATGCTACAGAAGGTGCCACAGCTTGAAGAGAGCTTATCTACAACATTAACAGGGGCTGGGTTCTCTAGAACAGATTGCATGTGCTTGAGAAGAAGTAGTAAGACTTGTCATTCTGCGCAAGATCTGCTGTACTGACAGGTTTATGAAAGAAACAAAACAAAACCCCCCACCAAACACCAAAACTGCCAGAGTTTTACTTACCAATCTAAGGTAAAAGGCTTTGTCTTTTCAATGTGAAAAACTGGCTCTTGTATGAGTCTGCGAGGGAAACTGTGTGCATGTAAATGGCAAATCAATCCAAAGTAGTTGTTTCTTCAGTTAAGTGGTGACTTTTCTTGATTGGTTTGGACAGCAAACAGAAACTGTTTGGGAAAGGCAGTGAGAAGAGCATCTACACTTGTGTGTATACTACTGAAATTAGTTTAGTCCTCCTGCAAATCAATGCTTACGGGCAGTGTGCCAAAGGAAAAACTTTCCAGAGCAGTTATGGAAGTTTAAATTCAATATGATACTTTAGAATCACTTAGAAACTTCCCAATTAGCTTTTCTTCTAATCAGTAAGTGAGGCACATGCGCTCAAGTTACTGGGCTGGTCTACTGCATTCTGTGGCTCCTGTCTGCAGAACAACATAAAGAAACAATAGTTCATGTGAGCTTTGCACTGCAGCTTCTTGGAGGAAATACCACAGCTCAAAAATGCAGTCCAAAACCTTCTGATTTGGCAGAATTCAAATACAGACTATTCTTTCAGAACAAAGCAACATTAACGTGAGGTGTTGAAGTTTGGCACCCCACATTTTAAACCCCCTCCCATATGACTTGCTTTATTGTGTAGTATCATGGAGTACCTAAATGAGGTAACAAGCTGTCACTGTAACCTAGCAGACTGGAATATTTTTCCTTCAACTTGAAGTTCAAAAGCTGTGATCAGGTGGCAATGTTGTTATTGAAAGAGTAAAAGTTATTTATGCAGCTTTGAAATACAGTCTTGCTCTGAAGATCTTTTTTAGTTTCCTTTATATAGAGATGAGACCCATTTCTAGTTTCCAGCTTCATATGCACTCAAGATCCAAAAAAAAAAAAAAGCTCAGTTGACTTTTTGCTTGCTTTGTGAAACATGTGGGTTTTGCAGTTTTAGCTCTAATTACTTGTGTAGGGTCATTACCACAGAGCAAGTGTCCTCAAGCTTGAGTGCATTTTAACTTACTCATTTTGCAACGAGCAGGCAAGCTTGCCCACGCTTTCTTACAGACGTTTTACAAGTGCAGTTTTCTGATCCTTACTGAGACTATAGGTAGCTGATATATTTGTCAGTGAGGTTCTGCTTCCTTTAGTGATCAGAGCTACTGCCACCTGGGTGGGGTAAGCAAATCTGCACTCACTGCTTTGGAACATGAATAAATACCGAGTAGCATTTCTCTGCCTACTTCCCCAAGAGATGCAATCCTATCAACGTACCCTGATCCCGTTACCTGTGCCAAACATGGCAATCACTGGCTGCTTTCAGTCAAAATATGTGTTGAAGAGTCTAAAGTGTTGGTGGGCTGTTCTTCCACCCTGCAGATGAGAAGGGTTGAGGGACTGACTCAAAACATGAGATACTAAAGAGGATCTGCTCCTCAGCAGCTTGGAGAAGGCTTAAAACATGCTCCTCCACAGTTTAATGATCACTGGGCTGTGTTTATGTCACTGGGACCATCTTGACCACATTTCTCCACTGATGAAGCAGTGAAAAAGATTAACATAGCCCTTTCAGGAAAGATTGGAACCAAACAATGTTTGTCACATTGTGGCTCTACCAAAAAGTGAAGTGATTCTTACACTCCACCTAGGAAAAGTGGATGGTTTGGGACTGATTAGATGAAAATGAGAGGGGAAACCACTCAGACTTCTTTGGCTTTTGATTTATGATGCAGAGCACATGTGGTGATCTGTGCAGGACAAATGAGATGATGCTAGACCCATCAATGTCCCTTGAGCTGTCATGTGAGCATCTCATCTAATCAGATGTTCACAGATCCTTTCCACAAACTATAGCCTTACAGCTTTCATAGGTTTGTAAATACATAATTGACTGCAAGTAATCCATTCTGCTCATACAAGACAGGAGTCCAAGTACTCTTTATCTGCTTCACTACTGCTATAAAGAGCAAAACTTTTGGGTCTAGATTTATATATTAGATAGTATTTATTATAAATATATTTATATAATATATATTTGGTGTCTTATGGGTTGGAATAAAAAAAGTTACAAGACTTGAGCTGTTCTTACTATTGCCAGAGATACCGGAATCTATTTTTGCACCTTTGAGTTCGTCTCGTTTTGCTATTCAGGAACTTCAGGCAGAGAAAGACATGCCAGAACTGTTAAAAGGGTGAGACGGCAATCTATACCCTGACTAGGGCTCCCTTTCCTGGATAAGGCAAACAGGCTGCAGTGGTGATACTTCTACATGGAGTCATTGGATGATACTGGTTGAAAGAGATAATCTTGTCCATTCCTGTTCAAAGCTGTTCCAAACAGATCAAGTTGCTCAGGAACTTGTTGAGTTCTGAATATCTCAAACATTCAGATTTTCCAGCCTCGTTGGACCCAATGTTCAACCACCCTTATGATGAAAACACTTCTCCTAACATGTAATCAGGGTTTCCCCTGTTGAAACTTGCCTGTTGCCTCTTGCTATGTCTATGTGTGTGCCTTTGAGAAGATCCTGGTTCCATCTTCTCTACACCCTCCCCTTAATTAGCTGTGGGCTGCAGTCATCCACCCCCCACATCCTAAGCCTTCTCTTTTTCAGTCTGGACAAACCAAACTCTCTCAGTCTCCCCTGCATCTGGTGCTCCATCTCGCTAACTATCTCTTGGTATAGTAGACTAGGCTCCAGTATGTCTGTCACTGGTTTGTGGCTCCCCAGTACACAGGTACTTCACTTTCGCAAGCCCTGAGTACAGAGGAGTAATTACTGCCCTGGATCTGCAAACCAGCCTGTCCTCTTCTGCAAGGGCATACTGCTGAGCCTTTTTCAACTTGTTGTCCACCAAAACCCCCAAGTCTTTTTTTTGTTTTTTTCTCTGAAGTTTGTCTCCAGATAGCTGGCAATTAGCAAGGTCATTCCCTCCCAGGGGCAAGAATTCGCATACTTGCTTTCCAGACCTGTGCTCACCTCTTTCCTCGTCTAAAAATAGGCATAGGCAGTGAATGTTGCACTGTTTTAGAGATTATTTTTGCTTTTTAAAGAAAGCAACTGAATTCTGTAACTTAGCAAAGACCTCCAGTCTGTAAGCTTAGACAACTTGCAGGCACAGAGCTCATAGTAGAGCACTAGGTTAAAGGAGAGAGTTTGTAGGAGCATTCATCCCCCTCTGTGTAGCCACTTAAGTGATTTTTGCTGAATGTTCTCCGATGTGCTTGATTTTCTTCAGTCACTGTAAAGAGAGATCTGAAAAACCAATGCCACAATAGTGGGGGATTCAGCCTATCCAATTTAAGGCACCCGAACTGGGCTCACTGCATTTTTCTCAAGACACATCTGGAAGCCTAGGGGCTACAGTGAATAGTGTCATTTAAATTTAAGTTACTTTCTGACTTAAATTTGTCTTTAAAACCAGCTCGGTCTGCTAAATGTTTTCCTGGTCCTGAAATTTGTACGTTTTGTATTCCTGAAGCAATTCTGAGAGTTCTGCAGACGCTGCAACTGCCTGTATAACACTCCTATGGAAGTTATCTTTGGGCACTCCCTACCATGCTTGTTCAGCAGGCTTGTTTTCAAAGAATGTCAGCCCGGGTAATTCGACAGATTACTATGCCATCAGGACTCCTCATGCTAAACTTCAGTCTTTGCTGCTTTAAAAGGACTTCAGAAAATGTCCCAGGTCAGAATACAGAGGCAGGTTTCGGGGTTTTTTTAACTTCTGAATGTATACTTTAGTGCTTTTCTCTTGAATCTTCTTAATTCTAAGTTGCTGATTAGGCTATAAAAATTCGGCTACAAAATGAAACCTAAAACTGAGTACACGACATGATAAATGCCCTGGAAACTGGTTGCAGTTGACCTGTACTAAAGCAGTTGTTGCTAGCTGCCTTCCATGTATGTGTCTCTTACTCCTTTCATATTGAACAGGAAAAAGCTGCTGTATGTTCTGCCTCACCTCTGTGTACCCACTAGCCCATAGACCATATCTGAGGAATTTGTGTCTGCTTGTAAAGCTTGATATTTTATCCCACTCAGTGGAGTTGTTCCCTACACCTGTTTCTGGTCAGCAACACCAGCCAGTGAGATCCTGTCCTCCAAACTGTGGCAACCCAACTTTTGATGGGGCCATGCTGTGAAACAGGAAACTGCCCTGGATTTATTTTCTAAATCTGAAACATAAAGGTAATTTTAATTGAAAAATTGAAATTAGATCCCTTTCTGCATCTACTTTACAGTTCCGAGTTCTAGCAAAACTGAAGGGCAGCCCAGAGACATAAAAAAAGAGTGAATAGTTAAGGCTGGAATGCCTTAAGGCAGTATTATTGCCAAACTCTTCATAATGGGAAACCTTACTCAGTGCTGGCTTTTCTTTCCTCGCTATAAAACATTTGCATCATCGCAGCGTAACTTTGTTTATGAGGAAGTATTAAAAAGAAATGTGTTAAGTGATTCTAGTTCATGAAACTGAGCAGAAACCTGACCAACACTAGCTGTTTTTAAACCAACTGCTTTCAGTAAGATATAATGCCAACCAGAAAAAAATACACGAGTACATACAGAATCGCATCGATAGTAAACTGCAGTCCAGTGGGCAAACCACAGGTGAACAAAATTGGTGGTTGTGTTGGATGTAGAAGCCAGCACACATAGATACTGATAGTGCAAGTAGGACAGAGTTTTAGTTGTGCAATAGAAATTGAAGTGACTCTGAACTAAACTTTAAAGAAAAGGATGCCTCAAATAATTGAAGGAAGATTGTTTTCTCAAAACGGAACAAAGAGAAACCTCTTTTTTAGTTGAAATGGAGATAAGTGTGATGAGGCAGCCTGCTGCTAAATACAAAGAATGGTAAATACACAGCATCATCTGTCCCTGATATTAGGCCTGCCACCTACTGCCTGATAGACTGGCTTGGCGTTGCTTGTCCTGCTGAAAAAAAAAGGTTTGCCAGATCTGTCACACTAGCTAACTAAAATCACGAGAACTGAGCTCTGTTTACACCCTTTTCAAGTAGAAAGAGAATTACTGCATCTCCAAGTTACTGGGTAGGAAGGCAGTGAAGGTGTTTAATAGGAGGAGGGCAGATAGGCTGCTGAAAAGTGCGGGTGTCACACTGCAGTTGGCTAGTGCTTTTAACTCAGCATTGTCTCCAAGGCACTTGGATCTTGGAAATTCCAGTTTACAAGAAGCTGAGGAGGGACAGGAGAGGACAGCAGAAATGACACAAGTTGGTTTAGTGCTCTACTGGGAGAAAAATCTACAGGCTTCTACTCCAAGCGCGGTAGAAGTTTTACTGACAAAAGATGCATGTTCTTTTCTTCAAAGTTGTTAGGTAGGACAGGCTTGGATTTACTTTATATGTAAATGACCAAAAAAAGATTGTTTGCTTTGTAAATGAGAGGGAGGGAACAAAGTTGTAAAAGTAGTCTCTAGGACCTTTTTCATGCCATTAGATGACTTGAAACCGGAGCACCAGAGAGAAGCAGAACTGCTGGGAGAAAGCTTTGCTTGAAATGGGAAGAGCCAAAGAGGTGGGAAGCTCTGTTGTGCGCTCGGTAGCAGCATCTCGTGTCCTCTGGGACTGCCTTCCTTGTGAAGCAGTCCTGTAGTTTTGGAGCAGGAGATAGCACTAAACTGAGGCCGTCTTTGCTTTGGGTCTTTGCCTTTGTGCTTTCCCTGTGGTGCTGCAGAGCCCAGTCCTGAGTAGTTGCAGAGGACTTACCCAGGAACAGTGAGACAGCAAAGGGTTGGGCTGTTAGCTACCAGCAAGTTGAGAAATCTGCCAAACCGGGGGGGGGTTTGTTTTGGTTTTTGTGATTCACGCACGGCTCATAAAAACAGTCGTTCTTTGCCTTGACACTGGAAGCTTTAAAATTAATGTTTCGATCCATCTTTTCAACAGGAAAGCATATGTAAATAGTGATATACACTTTTCTGATTTACACTCTGAGTTTGTCCATTTCTGTAATTTGTCAAGCCATTCTCCACTCAGTAAATGCCTGGCTAGGAGCCACATGGGGTTGCTTGAATTCTTTCAGTTGCTAAAAATATGTTGGTTTTGAAGGGGGTTTTTTTCTGTAACTGCTGAGGATATTTGAGGCCATAATCAGTGACTGTCAGCCTATATTACAAATTGTTTTCATGCAACGTCACATTTCCAGTCCTTGGCAGGGGGAGGAAAATAGATCTATACAATATGGAAGAAAGCATTCAGTGCACAGAGACACAGTAGCAAAAGACAGGGCTCTGTGCCCACAGGGGAAACACACTTTCTGCAGACAAACTTTTGAAAATACATCATCAAATGTACTAGAAGGCATTTAATTTAAATCACTTTAATTACATTCTGCCCTAAATTTTCCTCCTTGGTCCTTCAAAGTAACAACTATGTATACTACTTTGTGTATTATGGCTGTGTGATGTGCCTCTAGATGCTGTTGTACCTTGTTGACTGCAGATTGTCTCTGCTATACTTTTTTTCCACTTAGTTGTTTTGTTTTCCACTTGCTTTCTCATATCCCTCTTGCTCAATTCTTGGTTTTTTTGGGGGTTTTTGCTTTTTAGTCAATATTCATTCCAAATTAAATTAATGTTTTGGAGCATGTCAAGGGGTGTTATTGTAGAAGCCCCTTCTGTGTCGGTTTGTGTCATTGGGTTCAGTGAGTAAAGTCTGTGGATGTAGCAATAGCTATTGTGCACAGGAAGGGAAATCTATAGTGGGAAGGAGCAGGTGAGAGCCTGCTGAGACCAGGTTAAGTCCTGGAGGGAAGCTGACTCCACTGGACATCCCAAAACCCCATAAACTCTGAACAGCAAGAGCCTGCCAAACCTCCCCAGTGCCTCTACCAGCACACGCGAGCATCAACAGCAGGGTGTGTAACTCAGGTGTATCTGAGAAAGTGGTAAATGTAGGCTACAAGGCTGTATATGCATCTGGTGAAGCAAGGGGAGAGGCCCTCTGAGGGACTCTCAGAATGCCCAGCTGCAAGCCAGTGGCCCACCAGTCTGACTTTTCCTGCATGGGCTTGGTCTCCCAACTATCACTGCAGCAAGATGACATAAGGGTTTGTGGGAGAGGGAGAACTGAATGCCCTAGATTAATAGTTATTGGCTATTAATAAAATCTACTCAATTCTGTTAATAACAGCTTAACTCAAAGCATTTTATAGTAAACACTGGTCTGTTTCCCTCAGTGTAATTTGCCCATCAAGGAAATGGATAGTAATACAGGGGCCTTGCAGCTATGTGTAGCTTTACACATAGCTGCAACATTTGCAAACTTTACACAAGTGTTGAACAAATCATAAGTTTCTGTCCTGGAAAAAGTGCATAATCTCTTTTATCTGTTTTATTCATAGGATTTTCTGAAACTGCTCTTTCAATTGTTTTTAATTTTTTTTTCTATTTTCTAAGGTCTTTTCCATTTTCCAGATCCTCTACATCTTTATCTTCATATTTTTACTGCTTTTTCCTATGTTTGCCAGTGTGGAAGAAGTAATTTCTTGGTAGTTGACCTTTTAGGAGATGGGAATCTATTTTAAAATCAATGCAGCCTGTGTGTGTTGGAGAGTTTTGAGGAACCGAGTTGTGCTTGCTGGCTTATGTACAGGAGTGATATGGTGCCAGTGTCTGCAGCTGAGAGCTGTGCATGGCCTGGCATATAGTAGGAGGACACGGTGCATCTTTTTCTTCTTGTCTTCATTGTACACCTTTATCCCCTCCCCGCTGGAAGAGCACTCCAGCTCTCCATTGTTACCTTCCTCACACCCACTGACTAGGACCTCCACTGCATTCCTTTGTCCACCTAAATTAAATTGCACCCTAATGATCCAGTGTTTCCTGCCGCTCCCTTGCCTAAGTGCTGCTCCGGCATCTCAAGCCGGACATACAGGTTGAGGTGTTGGCATGGCTTACGGGAGCAGGAGGAGACCTGGCAGTGCTGCTGCACACAGCAGCAAGTGCCAATTATCTCATCTGGCCACACCAATTGGGTGCTCCCTGCAGCTCAGGCAATAAGGCGGGAGCTGCTGCTGAGGTGTACCCCTTTGGTCTGACCTCTACAATCATCATCATGATCAGTTTCCAAGCTTTAGGAACCTATTCTATGAGGAATTTTTTTTTTTTTTCCATTTAAGACTATGTCAATGAAGTTTGGTGGGTGATGTTACTCAAATCCATTGCAAACTGAAGTTTACATAGAGAAGACAATTAAGTATTTATCTCTGTTTTCAGTATGCCATAGATATCACACTCTTCAGAAAGTATAGTGTGGAAAGCATTCCTTGAGTCAAGTGCCATATTTCTAAGGGAATCACTGTATCTCTCCACTGCTGTTGCCTCTTAAGAAATTCTAGCCAAAACTTTCTGGTGAGAGATTGACTTCTAACCATGATCTTAGGAGTGTCCTATCCTTGCAAGTTACTGGAATAGTGTTGTTAGATCCAACATTAAGTTCCAAGGGGGTCTTCTTGAGCAAAAGCCAACATACCATGATGGATTCGCTGTTCCTTTGCCAGTAGGATGCCTGAGGTTTGTCAGCTGCGCTGGAATCACTTTCCACATTAAACAAATGGAGGAAAAAGAGTACATTGAAAATCACAACTTAAGAAGCTTGGAGAGAGTCAAAGAAATGAAACAATAACATGTTTTAATAGCTCATTCCCATTCTGGTTTGGCTTTAAGGTAGCTTCAGCCTTCCAGTCTGCTAGCAGTCTTCTTAAGTTCTCTGCCAGGATGAGTCACAGCTTCTGGAGATGGGAATCCAGTCCTTCAGACCAGCCATCTTTAAAGGTCCATTTACCTTTTCCAGATGATAAAGAATTATAGTGAGAATTGCTTTATGTTTTCCTCCTCTTAAACAGGGATTTTGACGAATATAAATTCATCCCTGGCAGCTTCTTATATCCCTCAGTTCTGATGCAGTCCAAATACCCCAAGATCCTCTTTGGTGTAGTTTTGTGCTGTTGTGCAGAGATAGATGCCTTTGGAATACTCCTCCCTGCTGGGCTGTCTCAACTAGTTGATTAGGAATGCAAACCAAGCAATAGCCAGAGTTCTGTTCTGACTCCAAACCATTATTTACCTGCTAGGAATGATATTTCCTGCTGACTGAGGAGTCAAATTAAGAAACTTAGCCACGTAACCACAGTATGTAATTCAGGGCACAAATTGAAACCCATATATGGCTGCTTCACGTTTTATTTCTGTAGTCTGTAATGTAGCACTTGAGAGAATGGATGTGTGGACAAATTTAGTATTCGTAGATAATTCCGTCTAGGAATACAGAAGGGAATGGGCCTTAATGCAACTGCTACGAGTGGGCAGCACCACGATTTCATTGCTGAGTGAGACACTTCAAAGAATTGCCAGCTGCTTTGTGTCGTATTGGCAAAAACACAGGCTTTCCTGGATATCAGTTATTTTGTTGTTCAATGGCAGGGGTTTTTTTTTAACTCTGAAAAGCTGTTCAGGCAAGTGCAGCAAGGCTCCAGTTGCATGACACAACAGTCATAACTGATTGCCTGTGCTGAGAAGAAGCTTGGTTGGATGAAGAAAGAGCAATGTGCCTGGCAATTATGAATAAACTCTGAATGTAGCACTGCATAAGGGAGCTCACAGATCTGCTACTATATCAGGAGAACATCTGATTGTTGTGCAGATGTGTTAGACACTGAGCCATTGTGAACACAGCTGAATTATGGCATTGTAATGAAGGAGTTCTCCTCCTGTTTCATTTTTAGACTACAACTATTGCATCACTGCCCAACCAATACAGACAAAGACCATCCAGTGAATCTTTTTTTTCTCTATTTCGTTGTTGAACTAAAGCTTTTCATGTTTTCTTTCCAGTACCAAATTGCTGCAAGGAATAATTCAAGCCGGCAACCAGGGAAAGTGTTTGGATGCTCAAAGTAAGTATGTTTTTGGATTTGTGTGTTTTCTACAGTGCTAGCAATTGAGGATGCACCCAAGAACTTGTGTTTGACATTTGTAAGGCAGTAGCTAGATAAGTTTATTATAACAAGTGATAGTCCTTTGCATCATGTTTCGCTGTGTAATTGAGAAATTCCTCATTAATGAAACAGAACTGATGAAAGCTAAACTAGATGCACAGACATTTTGGAAATAATTTGTTTGTTGTATTTTTTAGCTGGAGTAAGAAGGGAATGGCGGGAGAAAGGCATAATACGAAAAAAACCCTAAAGGTGGACAGCGAATTTAAATTCTCTCTCCCCTTCCATTTGGGAGCTTTGATAAATTGTATTCTTGTTTTTGTTCTTGTTAGCTCTTCTGCGCTTTATTAGGCTGCCTTTATAAATGTTAAGTGGTAAAAGAGCAAATTACATCCAGTGCCACATAAAGAGTCATTAGTTAATGTCGGGCAGAATTTTTAAGGTGCTGTTCCTTTTTTAATCCCCTGCTATGGGAGTTTAAATAGCATTCGACCTGAGCTGGATGTTAACTTCCAACTGTCCAGCCTCCAGCTTGGCATCTGTGAAATCTGCTCAGGGAATCACCTGAGGAGAGTGTAAGGACCAGTGGTATCAGGAGACAGGAGGGCCCACAAGGTGGCAATGTTTAGAAAGGCTTCAGAAAGGATGCGCCTGGAAGAGATCTGGTGGTTGCCATCACTTACTGACTGCCCTTTTATCATTGCTGCTGCATGTGTGCTGTAAACAAGAAATCTTCAGTGTTACCAAAATGGAGCATAGGATACCCGGTACTAAACCTCCTGTTTGAACAGTTTCACTACTGACAGTGCTGACTGTACCGTGCTGGGTACCATACCTGCCTTTTCCCTTGGCAAGAATGTGCTGCAGAATTAGTGGTTTGTAACACAGTGTGGAATTTCTTTATTCGTAGCTGGTGATAAACACATGGGTAGCACTGAGATGATGCCAGGGGCTGTGTAATGAAGAACTTTCGTTTTTAAAACATAATACTACATTTGTGCTAATGCTTGAAGAGCTGCTAAAGTGCATAAATAAATGCTAATTTTGGATGTAGCAGTTTGCAGTGATATGTTATTTGTGCTGTATAGTTAAAAGACTTGTCTGAGCTATTTTAAAGACTTGCTTTGCTCTGAAACTAGGAATTTGCTCCAAGTTATTTAATGCCCTGAAAAAAAACCCCAACCCTTAAATATGTTTGCAGAATGATTTCTCTAGATACATGACAGACATGACAAATTATTCAGGGTAAGTTCTGTGAGAAATACAAAAATTGCCTGTGTTCACTGGCACAGATGGAGGCAAGTAGAAGAGAGAAGAGTTAAATGAGGAGCCACACAGTCCAGGTTCATCAGGGCGCAAAAGAGTAACTTTGACAGCAATCAGCAGACATGCCGGGCTCAAGCGTACTTGGAGATTCTCAGGAGAAGAACAGCCTGTAATTTAGTTGAAAGAGGCTTGTATGCCTCAAGGGTGAAGCAATAGATCTAGACTATAGGAGAAAAAATGTAATGTCTTCTCCCACGGACACAACCCTTCTCAGGAAGGTGTTGCAGATGGAAGTGCAGGGGGGCAATGCCCTGTGCTGAGCCACAGGGGCTTTCATCTGTCACTTCCCACTCCAGCATGGAGTAGATCCCACCACTTAAAGTCAAACTTCATCACTGTGGTTATGCTGTCATTGTCACAAGCCCTTGGAAACAACAGGAAATCTAAAGAAAACTGTGCGTGCAGATAGTGCACAGCCACCAAGTGGACATTTAGAAAAGCAGACTGCATCTTACCTTCCTAATAGAAACTTATCTGCCATGTGCAGATTTCCTGCAATGGGTAACCCTCTCTGTGAAGACACAAATAGTTTTCCAGTGTATTCCCTGTGGATTGCGCTCGCTGTGTAGCCTTTCCTTTCCAAATCTCTTAGTCCTTGTGGCGTATTGTATTTCAAAATTAAGATCTAGCTATCAGCCCTCTAATACCAGAGATTCATTATATCGGTAGAGAATTAGCTGAGCTATTACAACTGCAAAAGCCAAATCCATATAGCATGCTCTTATTATATACTAGTCTTCACTCAGGAAACCCTCTGGTCAGGTTTCAGTGCCTTTGAGTCTGACAAATGGGTGTATTTTTTCTTGGAGTTTAGTTATAAGGACAACAGCATGAGGGATGCATGTTGGAACATCTAAGGAATGTTACAGTTCTTGTATTAGGAGCTCTCATGTGCAACACACAGATAAGGGGACTTGGCAGTTGCAATTCCTTGCTTGATGTATTATCACCAAAACAATTACAATACACTCTAACATTGGAAAACAAGTCTAGTTTCTACTGGAACATTAGCTCAGGATCTAGCTGTTGTATTTCAGTAATTTTGAGATGGTGGAAGAGAAAGTACAGTAGAAGTATGTATATGCACATGTAAATAAAGTATGTTTGTAGGATGAACTACTGATTCATGAAGTGTTCAGGGGAGATCAGAACTAAAAGGCCTGCGTATTCTCTGATCATTTGTGATAAAGGTACATGAAGTTACCTAAACCAGGCAGACTAAAGAAGAGCACTTCCTCTCAGTGCTTTCTCCCTACCTCCCAGCATTGGTGCAGTAAAACACTATTTCTAGGTAAGGGCACTTTGTTTCCTGCTCAGTTCCCTACTGCTTCTTTCCCCAAACCGGCCCCCACAATGTCCACCAAAGAAAATCTGACTTCCCTAAGGGATGCCTTGTCACTTCAGCCAAAAGTCTGAAGAAGTATGAAATAGGTGAACTTTTGGACCGAGCAGAGTGTTTCTAAAGCATGTTTAATCAGTGTAAACACCACAGGGTCCCCAAAAATGTAATGGAAAACATTCGTTTAGGACTCAGTCCTGCATAGAACACAGATGCTTTATAGCTGGTTTGGATCCAGCAGGAGAAAATTGGAGACCTAAAGCCTGAACCTGAGAGAGCAAAGTTAACCAAATGGAATGTTTGTTTATGGCTGTGTATTCCCTTCTTAATTTAGGAATTGAGTTGCTTGGATAGCCTTTTATGGTACTGTCTGAAAATATTCTGAACTTTGGGGTGATATTTATTTTTCCAGTGCCCGATACCAAAAATTATCCCTCAGGAGCTCAGCAAAGCAGCTGATGATTCATCAGGAATGTAACTTTACTTTTCAAAAAGATAACGTGTGGTTTTGTTCAGAGTTAATAATGAGATCCTTTCCAACGCAGAAGCTGTCAACAGCACTGACACACATTTACAGTTACAAAAACACATATCCTTGTGGTTGGGGTTTTTATTAAATAAAAACCTCATTTTCTACTGTAATGAGGAAAAGGCACTGTTTTCTTGCCACTGGTACCTTTTGTGCTCAAAATGAAATGTTAGAAGCCTTTCTTTATTTTATACACAATGTGACTGTTCAGAGGTTACAAAATGGTGCTACTTTATGCCGTGACTGCTGAAGCCACAATAACGTACAATAATAAAAAATTATGCCCTTGTTCCTAGTCATCTTTTTTGCCTTCTGCATCTTGCCTATCAATGGTGCTTCATTAAAAAGTTGGAGAATGTTCATTAAAGGATGATTCAAGTAATGATTTGAGTTTTTCTCAAGCAGAAAAAAAAAAGTAAAAAACTTAAGGACCTTGAATAAAAGATTAATCTTTTTCAGATAGATCAAGTATTTATATTGCATCCAGATGCTATAAAAATAACTATGTAATTTTTCAAAGCATTTTCTAGATTTTATAAATATTGTCATGCATATGTGTGTCGGACCTACTTTGATTCTGTCCAGTCATCCCAAGTCTGCCATCAGGCTCAATCTGTTAGGAAAACAGAAGACCTTTCTCTGGTAGTGTGTGTCTTGCTGGGCTGTTTGAAATGCTATCTGAAAGTGATAAGCAAGTGATGACACTTGAAAGTCCAGAAGGTACCAACATTAAAGTGGTATGTCATCTGTATGTCATCTGGGGAAGGAAGGACAGAAGAAGGAGAGATGGAGGAAGACGTGTAAAAGGGAGAGGGGAAGAGAAGGCTGGCACAGTGGTGACCCTCAAGTGCTGCTGAGGAATAAGTCAAAAAACTGAGCAGAAACCAAAATGCTGTTGCAAGATGAGCTGGGAGGTGTGTGTGGAGCTCGGAGTGCCATAGCTGCGTTCCCATCTGTACCTTCTCTTCTGTCAAGTGCGTGTGTCCCTGCCTTGTGGTGTGGTAGGCACTCTGCAGCTTGTCTAGCCTCTTTTTCCATGCTGGTGCCAAAGCTTGTGTCTGCACACCAGGCAGTGGGATGCTGAGCTGTGGTACCCAGTGTCTCCAGCAGTAGGGTAAAATCCAGGGGTGGACAGGCTCCAAATATCAGCATTTTCCAACTTTTCTCTGCAGTCACTGGGGGTGGAAACTTTGGTTTTCATTAGCTGACTGCTGGGATTCTTACATAGTTATAAGAATAGTTGCTCCATGATCTGCAGCTTGCAGAAAATCACTCCCTATATACTGAGTCACAGTAAAGTGTGACTTGCAGGCAACACACAGCGCACTAATGAGGTCAGGTGGAAGGAATATGTAAGTTGTCCTTACAGTGAAAATGTTCCTTATAATAAGGGCCTCTTCAACCTTCTTAAGAGACTTATTTAGCTTTAGCTCAAGGCCGGGAAGGCCACTGTTGTGGACAGTGCTGTTGCATTACAATACAAGGTGGCAAAATTAGAGGTTTTCAGGTCTTGGGACCTAGTAATTGTTGGCCTTGATACTTTTGCACTGTTGTTAATTCAGGGCTTGAGCTCAAACCCAAATGTTGTCATCGTCTGTAGCATCTTGCATGTTTGTGGCTACCTGAGTCCGGAGCAGGCACAGAAACAGGCATGTGGTGGGAGGTGCTTACACGTGGGCAAAGGCAATGGCAGGTGGCTTTGAGCCTTAAAAGCCTCAGCTGGAGATCTGCCATGGAAGCCCGTTAAAAATCCTCTCTGAGTGAGGCTAGGTGCATGTCATGGTTACCATTCACTGTGGGTAGATAGTTTTAAGCAACAGTTTTAAGTGTTTATCAGTACTCACATCAGCTCCTCATAGAGGAACCAGGCCATGCCCCCCATATTCAGATTTATGCCATGGCTTCCATTAGAGCTTCATCCTCTTACAAAAGGTCTGGATTTGGCACACCACTAATGACCTGAGCAGGATGCATGGGATAAATGCCTTCTGAACAGTACTACAGGAAACACCATTACATCATGTTGTAGGTTTTTAAACAAATAACTAACTCTCATCCTGTGTCTGTATAAAAGAACAATGTTGACTGGGCTCAAGTATTTTCAGACTTGATCTGATTTCATAGCTAGGATCTTTTTTGTGTAATGTAAGAGGCTTCGCGTAATCACTCTTTTAAATCTACAGCTTATGTTTGACAAGTGGGTCATCGGTTAATGGAAGCAAGTAAATCCAGCTGTTTATCTTCTCAGTAAGATCATGCACTTTTTGTATGCTCTTGTCTGCTCAGAATGGAGAAGTGTACATTTTTAATGGCCCTCCCTCTATTTTTGAGGAGGGATGTGAGTTTTATGTTCTATTTCATCTGTTATTTAAATAAAATAAAGTCATAGTATTAATTCATCTAGTATCTCACCTGATCTACACATTTGTGGAAGCAATTTTGTTAATTTAATTACTATGTGTGATTTTTTTTTCAAGTTAATTAGACTTTATGAGGAAAATTTACCGTTGTACGTTGCTTGAAGTTTTCTTGCTGCTTTATGTCTCGTACCTAAGCCTCCAGTATTTCTGGTGTGTTGCTCTTAACAGATGCACCTTCCACTAAAGCAGACTAGCAGTAGCTTTCTCCCAGCTCACTTTAACTCTTAGCAACCAGGAAAGGACTTTTTTGGCTAATTTGAAATTTCAGGCTTTCAGAAAATGCTATGTAAGCCTTCTGTAGGGTCTTAGTGTCTAAATAAAATGCTCCAGCACTAGGTTAATAAAGTGCTCAAAGTGTCAATGGAAACTTGGTATAATAGGTCAAGCTCCAGAAGTTCTCTTAGGGAATGTCTGTTGGCACAGTAAGTTTCTTAACATAATTTGCAATTATTCTTTTTTTTTTTAATTTACTAATGTAAGTGTAACATGGTTAAAGCTGTCTGTGAAAATTATTTTTTCTTTTTATAAAGACTTAGGATAAACACTAAGATGATAATGAACATTGTCTTGCCAATGGAAAAAGTCTGTTTTCCATCAATAAGCAAGGAAACTAAAACTTTCAGATTAGTAAGAGTATTGTGTTAAGTAGCAATTACATTATACTCACAGAATAGTTTCTTGCTCCCAAATGCTCTGCATTTACAACTAGAAACTATTACTTGCAAGTGTGTCACAGGCCCAAATCCTTAACAGCAAGTGAAAAAGCATGTGTGTTAGAAATTTTCAGCAAGTGAAGAGCAGAATGCCCCAGATGCTTGCATTTGGTCTGGAAGGAGCCCGAAACATCTAAAAGCAGATCTATTTGAATAGCGAGACAAATTTCTGTTTAAAAATCTTGTGTATAATACATGAATTTGCTCTGGCCCAAAGAGGAAGCACTCGGTGATTTCTCTGTGAGCTGATGATCACAAGCAAATCCTTGCAACCTAGTTTTTCAGAGGCACTGAGGAGCCTCAGGGATTTCGCCTCTTTAGTGTGTTAATGGCAGCGATGTGTCACAGGAGGTGTGTGAATTCTGGCTGTTCTGCAGCCCTTAAATACAGGTGTCACTTCTTGGGCCGGCTGCGTGTGAATGTGCATGCACCTTAGCAGGCAAGCGCTGCAGCCCATTCCTCTCGGCCCGGACGAAATGAGGCGTAATTAGCTAATGACGGTGTGTTAGCCGGGCAGGACTTGTCTGAGAGGAGGAAACCACTTCGACCCAGGTGCTCTGCAGGTGGCTGAGGAAGGGAAGTGGAAATTGCCCAAGCCTACAAAGGATTATGCCTGGCAAAGGAAGAGCGGGAAAGAATAGGAGAAAGAACAATCAGGAAACCTCGGGTGTTGAAGACATCCTGAGATAAAAGGGAGGAGGCATTCATTTAGTTGTAGCAATGGAGAAAAGGGATGGGTTTGTCTTGGCTTCCCTTCAGAGCTGGAAGCAAGCCATGGAAGAAAGGATGGGAACCTACCACAGCGGTGCTGAGGATGAAGCTTGTGATAGTGTTTTGAGGAAGCTGGTGCTTAACAGCAGGGCCTGTTTTTGTGATTGTAAAACGAGGAAATCTGACAGAAATTAGTTGCTGTAAAACGCTATGAATGTCCCAGATAAAGAGCTGTTACAGGAGAAAGGGAAAGGTGGCATACGAACAAAAAAGCACACCACTTTCTACGTAACTTCTTGGCATTCGCTAATTTGATGGGCACACGAGACACGTTGGCTCTGAAAGAGAATGATTTGTAGGATGCCAAAAGGTCCCGACGAAACCGTGTGGAGTATTTTGCAGCACAGCACTGGGTTTTTGGGCTGGGGTTTGCAATCACAGAAACACTCACATTACTGAATGACTTGGCAGTGCAGTTTTGATCCTGGTCAAGCATGAATGCACTCTGTATTTCTTTCACGTGAGCTAGAGCATGTAATAGTGTTTATGTTGGCTTTTTGCTGGGTGTAGGAGGACAGACACCTAATTAACAGTTTCCTGGGACAAAGTAACCCCTTCAAATCCTGGTTTGTAATGATCCAGTCCTTTCTGTCAGCTGGTTGAAACATTCTTGATCCAGTAGCAGGCGTCCAAAAATTTAATTGAGCATCTGTTGGAGTCATTACTTTCCTGTGCCAGCCTTCTCCCTTTTTCTTTAGCAGTGCTGAGCATCCTGGACAGATCGGTAAATGTTGATAAATGTGGTGTTCCTTGTTAGGGGTTAGATACCCTGTGCAAGCTTCATGTATTTGTTACCTGTAATGCTGACATTAGACAAGATGCAACACTGTATGTTGGGCAGATCTTAGCCAATAATCATTCCAAAGCATTTAACATTCTCCTTGTGTTATATGCAGGTATCAGATGTAGAGCATTAACTTATTTGGATAACATGCAAATAAAATGGCTATCGCACAGAATTACACACAGAATTAATAAGGTTGGAAGAGACCATGGAGATCATCAAGTCCAACCTTTACCTAGGTTAACAACCTACCCAACATCAGTCTAACTTCTATACCATCTAAACCATTTAAACCTTCTAAACCATACCACCAAGTTCAAAACCATACCACTAAGTTCAGCTTCACAACACCTGTTGTACAATAGGAACAGAGACTCATTGATCCCACGAGTCATTATTAACAATTCTTGAATTCTTAGTATCTCATGCCAATGCCAAGTTTCCAGCAAAGTAATGTAAGTCATGTTGCAGTCATCCTCTACCAATAAAGCTATCACTGTAGTATGGGATATAGCCATACACACCAGTTTCTCATTTTAGAAAAACCTCTGTCCTTCACAAAGTGTTGCAAAGCTTCTCCTTTGTCCTCCCCCGTTCCCATGTTGTTTTATGAAATATATCAACCAACTAAAATGCTTTTAAAGTATTGTGGATCTTTTCAGTATAGAACAGTAAGAAGGAACATCACAAAGGTAGATTGTCCACTTCCACCTGATTTTGTCATCTTTCTGTCTTTTTCCAGACACCTCCCCTTAGCCCCAAGAAAGCCAAAGATTCCTCAACAGCTGAAAATATGCTCGACTTACTCTCTGATTTCCAAATCCTTCCAGGCTTTTACATTTATAACTCGTTTTGTTGAAGATTTGAAATCCTGAAGCTCTGACTTTTCCCAATGATAACAGTCATAAACTGTAGTGTATAGAAACATGAAAATCCCAAACCCTTCTCTTCTGGGACACTGGTCTCACTTTCAATTAACTAAAATTTTGTCATTCTCTGAAAAAGTCTAGGAATCCAGATTACTGGATTATTTAAATGTTTCTGGTTTGGCTTTCCATAGTTTTTGCACTTGAGCTCTAGGAAAACAAGCCTAGGAAACTAAACACCTCAGTGCAATTGGAAGCAGCAGTGGTACACCTAGAACAGCTCCGGCCGAAAAATTCCATGTAAATGCATATGAACGAGCAATGAGCCTCCTGTCTCAATTCCTTTCCATCAGTATTAAAGGCAGAGTGAGACTTAGGAGTCCTTACTCCAAGCATTTATTGATCACAGCCTCCGTTTTTCAGGTTTTTAGATGAGAGCAGCTCCCCAACGTGTGTCTGAAACTCTGCTATAGCCCAGTGGATATCACTGAACACGAATACAAGAGACACTAAAGAATTCCAAATTTTGAGTTGGTCTGGAGTTAAGGGAAGAAAAAAAATTTCTTCACTTTGGAACCATCCCTCGCTGAAGTATTTCCTGCTCTCACTGGAGCTTTTTGTTACCTAGAAAATGCGGGATGAAAATGTTTTGGCTATTCAGTGTGAGTTTCTGATGTTTTAATTAAGGAGTCCTTTGATGTATACTGAGGAGTGCTTCATTCTAAATAGGAATTTGAGAGTTTATTCTTTAAAGCAGCTGGATCTAGCTAATTGGATTTAATAAATGTCCACTAAACCTATTTATTAACTTCATTCTAAGAATTAATATTAAAAGTTTATAACTAGTCTTCAAATACCTGTTATTCCAGTATTTCTGAAATCCAGTTCCTGTGAACATAAAAATCATTATTTTGTAGACAGTATTTGACTCTTGAATTAATCCTCTGTTTTCTATTTCATTTCTATAAAAGGTAACTGAGGCCTTTCTAGAGGAAAATATCCAGTCTCTGATTCTTCAAGATATCTCTCTTTAGCGATCAATTCATACACTCTTGGTCAGATTGGATTTGCAGCTTGTTAGACTAAATTTTCAAGAATGCTTAGCTGACAAACTTTCAGATTTGTTCTACTCTTCCTCACAGGCAAAGAGCACTTCTTAAAATGTTAAATGTGACCTCTGAAATATAAATATGTCTGTATATTTAAAAATAGACTTGAATTACCTCATAGGGATGTGGTCCATGCACATTGTGTAATTGGGACAGCCCTCTCTTTTTTTTTTTTTTCCTTCTCTTTATCTGTCTCCCTCCAGGGAAGGAAAATAATCAAGACTTTACTTAAAGTGGCAACACTAGAATCCCTAAGGATGGGAAGCTCATTCTTCATCTACAGGATGTCTGGAGTGATAAGTAGCTGTTTTAATACAACTCATGCAGTGTTTCCTGACAAAATTATCATTTGCCGTTTGGTATGGTGAGTTTTAAGTGCATCGTGGCCTAAAGTTTAAGGCATAGAATGAGGTAACAGGATGGAAGTGAGATAACTCATACAGTGCTGTGTAAACAAAGTAAGTCTATAAAGTTATAGTTTCAAATTTTCATTTGAAGTGATTTTATGCCATAGTAGGAATTTTCCTTCGGGCTGGTTGGTGCTGTTGACAGTGTGTCAGTGAAATGGGAAACGTGAATTTTGTGTAACCCAGGTCAGCTTGAAACTTGTCATGCACCTTATCGTGTCTGAGGTATGTTTACTGTGATAGTAAAACTGCTATTGCCGATTCCTTTATGGATGTTTCTGTGCAACTTTGGCTGGCACAAGCCAGTGCTGTGTTATAGACACTCAGTTAACGGGTACCTCATTTGTACATCCCACAGATAACATACAAATCTGGATCTCCTAAGTCTTCTGTTCTTTATCTACCAGATGCAACTTCAGAAATTAGGCTGGTTCTGATGCAGCCTAATGAAGTATACTCATGGTTATAGCCATCTTACTGATTCTGCTTTTGCTGGGAACAAAGTACGTCTATGTACCTTACTGAACTGAGACTTCCTTGAACAACCGAGATGTGCCCAAGGCTTAACAGAGTAACTTCTCTTAGCTCTTCCCAAGCTTTCTTCCTGATTCGCATTATTCAATTATTTTCAAATCTAAACACTGTTGGCCAGTAGGGAGAGCCTGTTTCTGCATGAATTTCTGAGAAATGCACACACTTGAGTGCTAGAAAGAACTGGCATTACTCTACAGTGTGGAAATCTGTGGCTTTGCAGAATTCTGTTAATCTTCATCTTGATAAAGGAGGTCTATGAGAACAGTTAAATTAAGAGCATACTACATTGCTCAGGACTGCTGCTTTCCAAAAGTTGTTGCTATCTTCCAACTGTTTTCTAAAATCTGATTTTCTTAGGGTTTTTTTTTCTAGTAGAAAAACTACACTTGTGACAGAAATGTTCATGAACTCTTCAGAGAAGTGATGTACATGGTCCAAAATAATTTTACTTACATGCTGTTTGCTATAGTTTATTGTTGTGGTTCGGCTGTATTCTGAGAATAGTGGGAGGAATATCATGAGCTTGAACATGAACAGAGATGTCAGAGATGAGGGATGCTCATTGGCCACTTTAGGATTAGATGCATTTTTCTTTAATCTATTGCCCTATTGCTCCCACCACCCCAAAGTTATCCAAGCGGTGAGGAATTTCTGCAATCACTAATTGCATTTATAGTTTGGCTGTGTCCCATACAATACTCCCTAAAACTGTGTGTGTTTTTTTAATCTTCTCACAGATGTACCAGCAGAAGTCTCTAGTATGGCCATCACCTCTGTTTTCAGAGGCTGTACATTGATTGCATCTTTATCATCGTTAAAGTATTTATAATTTATTTCCACATTAGCTACCTAATATAAAATTCTGGCTTGGACATGCCTGAGGTCTTTCTACTGCTGCATTCTGGGCTTTTAGAAGATTTCACTCTCGGGCATTATAAATTACGCTGCGTGGCCTTTGTACTGCAGTAAGTGAGGCTTAGAGAGGAACTGAAAACAAAAGCTCTGAGGGGTAAGGAGCAACCAGATTTTGGAGGATGATGTTTAGTCCTGCTCCAGTGCTTGCTAATGTCCACTCTACCCGGTTTACCACAGGAGAAATCAAAGTACTGGGATGTGTGTGCCGGGGTGGAGTGGTGCTTTTCTTAGCAGCAGCATCCCTGGGACTTGCTGTGTGGCTAACGTGGCATGGGAGCGGGTGGCCCAGAGAGGATGGAACATCTCCATGCTCAGGGATTTTCAAGCTGTGCATAGATCATGGTCATGTCACCAGACCTGTCCTGATCTTGTGTTGATGATGATCCTGCTCTGAGGGGGAGATTGGACTGGATGGATGACCTCCATCTGTCCCTTCCAGCCATCGCTTCCGTCGTTCTTAGTACTGAAGATCTATTACATCAGGTTTTGTAATTCCACTCTTTGGCATTGCTTTCCTAACTCTTTGCTGTGCTTAGTCTGCATATCACTTGTGAGCACTAGATTTTGGTCCTTTCAACATACCATAGATGGGGCTTTTTTAAGAACACCATGCTGACCTTTTATTCTTCAGGTGGCTTTTCTACTTGTATGCCTACTATTGTGTAAAAATCAAAGGCAGCACAGATGGCAGACACCTAATAAGAGCAACAGGTTTCCTATTTCTTGCAAGACCTCTTAGTTCAGAGTAATGAAAGCGGGAAGATGCTGCTGGTGGCTTCCAGTATGTAAAGATAAGGTTGCCATGTTCTCCTCACCTGTATTTCTCTTCTGTATCTTTGTCAGTACGTGTTTTAAACAGTTTTGGAGACTTCAATAAAGAAGCTTCTGTTCTTTGCCATTGGTGAAGAAATAAAAATATTTTTACAAGTTAGGGTTGCAGAGTGTTTTACTACTCTGCCTAACAGACCAGGTAGGGTTATGTCTGGCAGATAGAGACCTGCTATAGATTATTTTTATATTCCATCACCATGTAGCATTTCTGGCTTGTCCATGTTCTTGAGTGTTAGTAAGACACTGGCCTTTTTAGCAGAATGTATTTTGTTGCTTGTTTAGAGAAAGACTCAAAGGGTATCTTCTTCCAGTTGCCAAATGAATGGAACATTTTTCAGTAAAGCATGCCAACTGCAAATGTCCATAGGGGGGCTACTGAAAGAGACACATGAGTATATTTGAAAACCTGGCAGAACAAAAAGAAAAAGAAGACCTCCCGTCTTGGTATTCAGAGGACAGTGGCAAATTGGCAGACTAACATGAGTATTTTAGAGATTGCTCTAAAAGACATTGTGTTAAATCAGTGTATACATCTGATTTAAATCCAAGTAATTTCTCAGCAGTCCGAGTGCTGTGAAGTTGGTGTTTTTTATTGCTTGTATTCACCTAACAAGCTCTCTGTGAGTGCAGTCTAATTCATGAACATAATCAGAAAAATTTAAGTAAAGCGTCATTTCAGCCTGAAAGGTTAAAGATGAGTTAAAATTTTCATCAGCTCTTCTTTTTGCAGGAAAAAGCTGGAGTATTAACACGGTCAAACTCATACTTCAGAAATTCCGCGTTAAAATATCCGTATGCGTCTCCAAGGACATACTAGAAATACTCGTGTTGCTTTTGTTTGACCTATCACACCTTAAAACTGATTTTAAAAGAGAGTTGGATTTCCGGCCACGTATTTTTTCAGATGTTGACAGATTGTCCCAAATATTTTGCATCTAATACCCTTTAGGTTGTACAGAGCTGTTTAGAGATTGTGCCCATAGACACACTTGTTGTTTTTTGTTTAGAGAAAACAATTTGTAAACAGTTGGGTAGTTTGTTTTTCTAATGTGGTAAATGTGTGAGTTTTGATCCACTATTAGGACATGAGGGGTAGGTTTGGACACAGCGAAGTTCAGATTTGCTCCTGAGGGTGACCAGCATTGCTCTGTGGTTAATGTCAAACTTTGAAGGGCATTGCTATTTAGGCAAGGGGAGGTGTGTAGAAGTCATAGGGCTGTGCGGAGGGAAATGGAGCAAGGAGGGTAAAACCCCTTTTTTAGATGAAGGGGAGGAAGAGATGACGGTTGCGTGAATGGTGATGCTAGGAATGCCAGAAGTTCAGTGCTACTGCCTTGGCAGGTTTTTCCCTTCTTGTTTCTGATCCAAGCAGGGTTTTAAAGGATGTGCCATCAAATGTTTCTTCCGTGTAAGCCTGGGAGCAGGAGAACGCTGGAAACGTGCAGCGTAGCTTGGCAGGTGTTGTACTGTGCTGTCCAGTGAAGCTGTAAGCAGGGATACAGAGCTTGGTAACTCGGGCATCCTAGTGCTTGGGCTGGAAATGCAGGTGGAGTAGCAGACACAGGAACCAGGAAAAGAATAGCATAAATTAACTTAGACCTTCTTACGCCTTTTTTTTTTTCGTTATTAGGAGTCTATGATTTTTGACATCCTCGCATTCTCACGTCACTTAATATTTACGTAGTCGTGTTAATAAAGCGTTTACCGTATGAAACACAAAAGCCACTCGGTGATTCTCATGAGCTGCGGACCAGCTTTGTGCGGTGAGGATGCCCGTAACTGCGGGCACGGCAGCGCCTAGGGAAGATGCCGGGCAGAGCTGGGCGGTGTTCCCTGCTGCGGCTGGGCGGTGTGTTACGGAGCAGCCCGGTGTGGGGGCTCCTTCAGAAGGAGGAGCCTGAGCCCCAAATAACTCCTCGCCGTGGGGAGAAGGCGGATGATGCGGAGGTACCGGGGAGCGGAGGGTGATGATGGGGCACTGGGGCTTTGAGGGCTCGGCAGGTCCCCTAAAACCGGGGCGGTACCGCGGCTGCCCCTGTCACGGGGGGGCGGTGGGCAGCGGGGAGAGGCGGCGTTTCTGCGCCGCCCGCGGGTGCGGG